>OY987279.1:22369804-22500085 GCA_963920785.1 Sphagnum contortum | reverse complement strand
CTAAACCCTAAACCCTAAACCCTAAACCCTAAAACCCTAAACCCTAAACCCTAAACCCTAAAACCCTAAAACCCTAAACCTAACCCTAAACCCTAAACCCTAAACCCTAAAACCCTAAACCCTAAACCCTAAACCCTAAACCCTAAACCCTAAACCCTAAACCCTAAACCCTAAACCCTAAACCCTAAACCCTAAACCCTAAACCCTAAACCCTAAACCCTAAACCCTAAACCCTAAACCCTAAACCCTAAACCCTAAACCCTAAACCCTAAACCCTAAACCCTAAACCCTAAACCCTAAACCCTAAACCCTAAACCCTAAACCCTAAACCCTAAACCCTAAACCCTAAACCCTAAACCCTAAACCCTAAACCCTAAACCCTAAACCCTAAACCCTAAACCCTAAACCCTAAACCCTAAACCCTAAACCCTAAACCCTAAACCCTAAACCCTAAACCCTAAACCCTAAACCCTAAACCCTAAACCCTAAACCCTAAACCCTAAACCCTAAACCCTAAACCCTAAACCCTAAACCCTAAACCCTAAACCCTAAACCCTAAACCCTAAACCCTAAACCCTAAACCCTAAACCCTAAACCCTAAACCCTAAACCCTAAACCCTAAACCCTAAACCCTAAACCCTAAACCCTAAACCCTAAACCCTAAACCCTAAACCCTAAACCCTAAACCCTAAACCCTAAACCCTAAACCCTAAACCCTAAACCCTAAACCCTAAACCCTAAACCCTAAACCCTAAACCCTAAACCCTAAACCCTAAACCCTAAACCCTAAACCCTAAACCCTAAACCCTAAACCCTAAACCCTAAACCCTAAACCCTAAACCCTAAACCCTAAACCCTAAACCCTAAACCCTAAACCCTAAACCCTAAACCCTAAACCCTAAACCCTAAACCCTAAACCCTAAACCCTAAACCCTAAACCCTAAACCCTAAACCCTAAACCCTAAACCTAAACCCTAAACCCTAAACCCTAAACCCTAAACCCTAAACCTAAACCCTAAACCCTAAACCCTAAACCCTAAACCCTAAACCCTAAACCCTAAACCCTAAACCCTAAACCCTAAACCCTAAACCCTAAACCCTAAACCCTAAACCCTAAACCCTAAACCCTAAACCCTAAACCCTAAACCCTAAACCCTAAACCCTAAACCCTAAACCCTAAAACCCTAAACCTAAACCCTAAACCCTAAACCCTAAACCCTAAACCCTAAACCCTAAACCCTAAACCCTAAACCCTAAACCCTAAACCCTAAACCCTAAACCCTAAACCCTAAACCCTAAACCCTAAACCCTAAACCCTAAACCCTAAAACCCTAAACCTAAACCCTAAACCCTAAACCCTAAACCCTAAACCCTAAACCCTAAACCCTAAACCCTAAACCCTAAACCCTAAACCCTAAACCTAAACCCTAAACCCTAAACCCTAACCCTAAACCCTAAACCCTAAACCTCTAAACCCTAAACCTAAATCCTAACCCTAAACCCTAAGCCCTAAACCCGAAACCCTAAACCCTAAACCCGAAACCCGAAACCTAAACACTAAAACCCTAAACCCTAAACCCGCCCCCCCTCTTTCAAGCCTTTGAGCTTTATGACCACTTGACCCTAGACCCTCTTTCTTTTCACTCCCATCCTCTTTTCTTGTGTTTTGTTGTGATAAAGTTTGGTGGGTTTACATCATTCGTCTATGGACATGGGGAACCCCATCCTATCACCTTTGCTGGACGTTTTCATGTTAGGAGTTCCCTCTCTTTAATGGTGATTGTCAATTGAGTTTGCGTCTAATGAATGATACATTGTCGACGTCAGTAGTGAAAGAGAGATAATTAGATGGATGAATAATTTTAAGGTAACCTTTCATGTATGTGATACTTTTAAGGTAGGTTTTAATACACATGGACCTCCAACATTTATTTCACATGCAAAAGGATATGCTTTGCATTTCAGGTCATGCTAGCAAAATATTCAGGAATTCATTGAAGTTGCTCTTGATTTTAAGGAGCTTTTTTTGGTAGTAGGTCTTCACTGATATGTAACTTGTTTCTACCAAGGGAAATTTGCAAAAACTCAGAATATAAATATATATTTGAAATGAATTAAAATTGCCCCCTTTTGTGGAAGAGCCCGACGCTCCTTTACGAAGCTCGCCCGAGGGAGCCGTTGAGGAGGCTTGCGCCACCCAAACCAAAACCGAAGCCTGACGAAACGTTGGAATTTTCCCTGAAGTCATCCCATCTTTGGGCCTTTGTTCACCCCCCCCCCCCCATCCTCTCTTCGAGGGAGGTCGTAAAGAAAGGATATTTGAATAAATCTGGGCATGAAATGCTAAAACTGGGCATTTAATACACAAGGTTCGAGGTAATTAGGTTCTTTGATTTTCTGGGAACCGCTTGTGAAGGGTCCCGGGTACTCAAACCTACACAGTAGTTATTTTATTTGAAAATGGAGAGAACCGCCCAACACTGGTTTAATATGGAGCACCCAAAAAACACAGAACTTTTCAAGTGGGATATTTTTTGTAGAACTCAAAATGGAAAAAGGAGAAAGAAGAAGAGACAAAACCCACTTAAGAAATATAAATGCTTCGCGACAGGTGCATCACCCCAACATCAGGTAAAGTGGTGAAACCCTGCAAAAACTTTATTAACAAACACACAGAAGATTTCGAAAATGTACGGTACAAAGGAATAATTAAAAAAAGGAAAATGGAGAAGTTCCAGGATGTCAACTTAGTTCAGGTAAAGTAGTTTTTTTCTTTCGTGGCTCTATCTCTCTGAGGGAGGAGGGACCACCCAATAATGTACCTAGTTTTCATTTGGTCCCACATTTTCAGGAATGTCCACCACGTGTCCTAACTTGTGAGACTTCATGGAAACATTTCACCGAACTTGCCATAAGGGACAAGGTAATGTGATTTTGTCTCAATAGGTAATGTGTAGTTGCAAAGTAGATTACCAAAAGTGAGCGACTTGGGAGCTGCAAATCTAAAGTACGCACCTACTGGCTAAGTACGCACAAACCATGTAGGTTCAAGTTGCGTACTTAAGCGGGAGACTACTTAAGGCACAATCTTCTCCGGCCAAGGGGGGGACAAAAATTGATGTGACGTGTCAACTTTTCATTGGCAATGATGTCAACATTCCAACAAATCACATTGGTTCCGCCATCATATTTGGCACCCAATCGGACTTCAAGTCCCTTTCAAATGATGCCAATGTGGGCCATGTATCGGTGACCATAAATAATCTACCCCATATTGGGGTTGTGTATCAACGATGGACGTGATCCAGGGGCATTGGGAAAATGAAAATGATCTGCGCAATTGGTGTTTTTCTGGGCAGTTAAAAGTGATCTCAATAATGTGTGGATGACCAAAAATAATCCACATCGTCCATGCCTTACCAAAAAAGAATCCACCCTATGGAGTGAATATAAATCATCTCTTTCGTCCACGGGTGATTGAAAAATGATCCACTACATCCACAGATGTTTGGAAATGATCTACCCCATCCAATAGGTCGATCGCAATGGTTACCATGTTATGGCGACCGCTGTGCCCTGGAAATTAAAATAGATGAGAAAAGTAAAAACATGCTGGTTTGGTGTAGCAAAATGGTTTTGGCCGGGCATTCTTGTACATTTTGCTGAGGCTGGTAAAAGGCACAACAAAGCCTCACATTTGCTCTTGATTGGCTGGATAGTTTGATTGGTCCGGATGGGTCGCTATTAGCACCTTTCCACCCATTTTCAGTGCTAGTTTTATAGGTATTCTTGAAAAAAATTGTAAACAACCAAAACTTGGATGCCATAAATATATTTTCAGGGTCACAAACTGAGCACCGCTAGAGATGCCCTTAAATGGAAAATCATAACAATTTTTTATCCCAAAATGTTGAAGACTGTTAACCACCATTGCAGGATGTACAGCCACAGGATGCATTCTTGGATTGTAAATAAGCAAAGCTGTATATGATGCCAACAGACTCGCAGAGCTGGAGGGGAAGAAGCTCTGCATCTGGCTTGAAGACTGGGTTTTTAAACATTGACTACAGTAGACTACAAATGCGTACCACTTACCGAACAAATGGAATGAAATGTGCTTGGTGGTTGGTACAAGCCGCCACCGGTTGTACTGCAAGTCTATTGGCTAAGAATTTGCTTTTTATCTGAAATTTGGGTTAAGAATGGTGAGCTCTCTATTGCATTTTCCAAAGCTAATATTGTGGCCACCATTGTTTAATGAATACCCCACCTCATGGGGATCTCCAGAATGCAACAAGATGCATATATTGCTAGCGCATGCAAAGCGTGCCAACAACAATGAAAACTTTGAACAATAGGCGTTGTCTTTTATTGGAGTAACAACACTCTCATATGTATATTTTTGTCCAAATGTTTTTCCTGGATAAGGCTTATGCAAATTTGATTGTGGGTATTGACGCTCTAGATAGATTACAGCATTGATTTTTATCATTTCTAAACATTACAAGTATCGCTAGTTTTTAATATTTAGTGGGCTAGGTTTGTCAAGTCCAAATTTAAGATTTTGCAGGTTAAATATATGCACTAAGAGGCCTCAATCAGGGGTTTGGATGAATTAGCACCTGTAAAAGGTAATGTGGTATAAACATTATTGCTTCTAAACATTATAATACATGCCTTGGATGAAGGAGCGCCAACATTGATGCCATGGTCAAAATTAAAAAAATCATTTGAATCATTTCTAAATATTACAAATATCCCATGATTAGACAAAACCAGAGGCTCTAATTCCAAATCTAACATCTCTTGGGTTTTTAATTTGGCCACTAACCTGCCTCACTCAAGAAGTTGAAGGTGACCAACCAGTTGTCAGTGTAGGCCACAAGTCGGCCAGGGCAAACCCAGCACCCATGTCGGTACCTTGACCTTTTTGAATGAGCCCTCTTAGTGGCCATATTAAGCCCGAAAAAATGTTAAATCTGAACTCGGACACCCTGATTTAGTCTAAGCATGGGATACTTGTAATGTTTAGAAATGATTTAAATGGACTAGCTTGGGTTCACCCAAAGGCTCTCAGGTCACTGTGTGCTTGTTGGCTGATTGAATATCATTGAAACTACTTAATTGCTAGATGGGAATTTGGAAAAGTTTAGCAGAGTCGACAATTTTTTTATCTAAACAATCAAGGCATTGATACTAGTGTTGCCCTGTTATTGGGGAATTTTTTAGAATAAATATGTTGGGTACTAATAAAGGGCACAATGACAGGTTATTTCAACCTACATGCCGGTTCTCACTAGCAGCAACATTTATTTTGGGGAAACAAAAAGGCGAGTTAGAGTTGCGCAATAAGTCCAAGACCATATAATTCACAGGGCTCTTGTGAAAATACCCTCCAATCTCATTTGTATAGTTGAATCCATCAGAGACATGTCTGTGGACATCAGCTGCAGAAGGCGTCCAGGTGCTGAAGAAGACTTGTGTATGCCAGCGATTTTGCAGCTGTTGCTGGCTTGTTTATCAGAGTGCAATGTGGCATCATTTCAAACACTTCCAAAGTAAAGATTTATTTGTTTCGTCGCCTTTCTTTCACAGCACTTGAATGATTTTGTCATAATTACATGAAAAATCCTTAGTTACATCGACAGTAAAAATATTAATACCTTTCATAATATTGGGCGCTAGGCCTACCTCCACTCCAGGTCCCAGAAGGGACCAACTAGTTATTTCCAGCAACTACAAACACAGTGAATGATTGCTAGTCACAGTATGAGACTTGGAAAAAAAAAAACAGTACTGATTTGGGACAGTTCGACTATTTACAGGATCTTAACATTCCGTTGTTCTCTAACGTTGTAGACGAAGCTGCCCAGAAAACTGAATACTACTTAGCCTACTACATGGGGGGGGGGGGGATAAACAAGGCACTAGCAGCAGCAGACATTGACATGGCATTATTTGTCTGAGGTACATAGGGTTCACTTTTCTTTACAAGTTCCTCAAATAGGTCCAATGGGGGGAGGGTCCCCCAACATTTACTACCATTGTTACTGGCAACTGTCATTTGAGGTGGGCTGTAGCATTTTTACAAAATGGGTGGGCCTAGGTCTAGATATGGGTTATTTATTTATTTTCATTACAAAAAAGGTCCGAGAAATGGCTAAAAAATCACCCAAGTCACTCCTGCCCACCAAGGATGTTCATTGCTTGGTTAAACAGGGAAAAACATCCGTGCCATATAAAATTTCCCCCCCTTTTTTTTTCATGGGCTTGAATGACCCAACACCCACCGACGCACAAGCCACAAATCTTGTTTTAGGGTTAAAGGTGGACAAACTTTTCTCCTGGGGAAATTAAAGAACAGGTCGGAGAAAATGGATAAAACATAATTATCAAAGAGGTATATAATAGGATTTGTATGGAAGAATTTAAGCCGTATCACAAAATTAATCAAGAATTATTTTTTCAAAGTCTGCTTTATTGGACCCCTTAAATGTTTCGGGTATACAGGTGGACCACCCAAGGATTTTTATTTTTTTCTCTGTTTATGTTTTGTGAATACATTTAAAAGGGTATAAATATTTAATGCCGTGCAAGGACATATTTTGTTTTGGGATCGTAATCATTTGCATCTTTTTAGAGTAGGAGTATTGTAGGACTCCTACCCACCAAGGATGTTCATTGCTTGATTAAACATGAAAAAAAATTCGTGCCATATAAAATTTCCCCCCTTTTATTTTCCTGGGCTTGAATGACCCAACACCCACCGGCGCAGCAGCCACAAATCTCGTTTTAGGATTCAGGGTGGACGAACTTTTCTCCTAGGGAAATTAAAGAATAGCTCGGAGAGAATGGATAAAACAATACTTATCAAATTGAAAACCTTTACCATCAAAGAGGTATATAATATGGATTTGTATCGAGAACCTTCAGCCGTATCACAAGATGAATAAAGAATTATTTATTGAAGTCTGCTTTATTGGACCCCTCAAATGTTTCGGATATACATGTGGACCACCCACGGATTTTTTTCGGTCTATTTATGACGTTTTGTGAATACATTTAATACTTTATAAATATTTAATGTTGTGTAAGGAATATTATTGGCCACCCAATACAACTTATCATAAAAGTCTGGCCAGTGTTTTATAAACTTTTTTTTTACCACAAAGTCTGGCCAATTTGGGACCATTTATTTTCCACGAAAAATCCTTCAAATAGGTTGAAATTTGAAACCATATATTTTAGGTGCAAAATTGGCAAAACAAGTGGCAATAAAACAAATCCCAGGTTTCAGGGTTTAGGGTTTTGGCAAGTAGGCAGTAGTACGTACGTTACTACACATATTAGGTAGGCCAATCACGTGGTTGCCCGAAAAAGAAACTAAAGAAATATAAATAAGCGAAAATGGGCAAGGGATGATGGGGAGGTTAACGATGGAAAGAAGGATGGCTAGACGGAAGGACCGAGGGACGGACGAATAGATACATAGAAAGAAAGAAAAAAAGAAAGAAAGAAAGAAAGGAAGACGGACGGATGGACGGACGGACGTACGTACGTACGTAGAGAGCTCTTTGATCCCACTACCATGGCCACAATCCGTGAATGTCTATGACGAACGGACACCACCACATTTGCTTTAATATATAGGATCTTGCAATGAGAAGGAATCTTGTAAATACGATCTAGTTTACTTTTACTGTCATTTGTAAGAAAAATTAAACAATATCCCGTTTAAGTAAACGTTTTTTTTCTTATCGTAAACGGCAGGGTCAGCATGTGACGCATGCCGTGTTAGATTTGCGAATGTTTAGAAAAGTGCACAAGATCGAGGATCCACGTATTCCGTGTTAGGCTTTAAATGTCGTAACCCTAGCTTTGGGCTCGCGACCAAGGCAAGGGGTTGCAAGGTTGCGGGAGTCAAGAGGAAAGAAGCCCGGGAGTCCAAAGGAAGGAAGCCCGAGAGTCCAAAGGAAGGAAGCCCGAGAGTCCAAAGGAAAGAAGCCCGGGAGTCCAAAGGAAGGAAGCCCGGGAGCAAAGGCAAAGGCATTGGAAGGGTGCGGACCAAGAGGAAGCCCGGGAGTCATCACATACTCCCGGGAGTCCAAGGAAGTGCGAGGGAGTGTGAGGGAGTGCGCACTCACACTCCCAAGGCAACTCCCATTTTGGGAGAGGGAGTCCCGGTGGATTCCCGAAACTTCAGAGTGCGAGTTGAAGGGTCAAATCTCCATGAATTGTTGCGCTCTTGGTACCGTTGGAAAGCTCTTGGAACGTAGATGTCTAAAATGGGCTCGCATTGCTCATTTGGACATCTCAAACACAAGTTATGGGCAAAAGAAGGGCCGGGAGTCAAACTGGCAGTTTGACTCCCGACCACTAAAAGTCAGGAATCGATGCCTTCCCGACATCCGATTTGAGAGTGCGACACGGCGTTGGAAAGCCCTCGACGAGGGCTACAACTTTGCTTCAGACCGCGTCGCCATCGGACTCTGTAGTCGGGAGATATCGGCGTCCAAAGTCCCGGGACTCCAACCCGGGACGATTTCGGGATTCCCACGCGGGAGTCCCGGGAAAAATGGCCATTTGGATGCCACCTCCGTGGCGAGTTGCAGAGTATACTATAAGGGGGAAGGTGGTGGCTTCCCCCAAGTCCGGGTCGTGGTGAGTCTTGTGTGTCCGTGTTGCCCGTGGCTCGTCCTAGCACCAAAGGTGCTCTAACTATGCACTAACCACTTCGTGTGGGTTGTGTGCAGGCCTGTGTGAGTGAATAAGCTTGTCACATCTTCCTAGTCCCATCCCGGAGCTCCAACACGCCCCTCTACCCCTCCAAGTGTTGTGAGCTAGGGAGCGGCTCCAAGTTCCAACTCCTTCCGCATTGCCGCATACCTTGACCCTCAATTGGGTCTACAAGGAACTTGGGAGCGCGTCATTAAATAACGCTTTGCTGAATTCTTTCCTTTCATTAAAGATTTTGTTTGTTGCTTGTCAGTGGACTTGTTGGTGCATCTATTGATCGTTCATTCATTCTTTTCCATGTGACTAGGAAGTGTATGTTCAAGAATGATGAACTTACAATTAACATATCGAATTGGTATTCTTGCACTTTAATTATATTTATGTACAAATGTTCTGGGAACATCAACACTCACATGAGGGTCTGGAAAGCGATGTATGTGTGTGTGTGTAACAACATTGCGGGTGTACGCACCAGTTAAGTAGCATTAGTAGCAGTGGTTTTTTTTCCTTTTTTCTTTCCTTGTTTTTTTTTGTGTGTGTCTTCAATGGCCAATTTTGTGATGTCACCAAAGTGACCATCATCCCCAAAAAGAAAAAAGAGGAACTGAAAAAAGATTCGCTAACATCACCAACTACGAAAGTTTTTATTTTTAAAAAAGAAGGAAAAGGGGGTCCTTCCATAGTATTGGCTACCGTATAGAACTTACCATAAAAGTTTGGTGTTTCAGAAACCTTTTTTTTTTCCCACAAAGTCTAGCCAATTTGGGACCATTTATTTCCCACGGAAAATCCTTCAAACAGGTTGAAATTAGAAATCATATATTTCAGGTGCGAATTGGCAAAAAAATCTGGCAATAAAAAAAATCAAGGAGCTGTGTGTAGGCAGAGGTATGTACATTACTACACATACTGAGTAAGCCAATCATGTGGTCGCCCGAAAAAAAAACTAAAAATATATAAATAAGCGAAATGGAAAATGGGGCAAGGGATGATGGGGAGGTTAATGATGGAAAGAAGGACAGATGGACGGAAGGACTGACAGACGGACGAACAGACAATCAGAAACTAAGAAAGAAAGAAAGGAAGACGGACGTACGTAGAGCTCTTGCATCCCACTGCCATGGCCGCAATTCGCGAATGTCTGTGACGAACACACAGACAAACAGACACCACCACGTTTGCTCGTATACTAGTGGGTAACCCGTGGCTACGCCACTCCAGCCACCCCCGACGCTTTGTGCTTCCATGTTTGGATTTGTAGCCAGGTGTGGCTAAATATTCCTTCCAGATAATTGCCCACTTTTTCCACATCTTCCTACAGATGATGGCCATTTTGGCTATAAACAAAAACAATTCGCAAAAATAGAAAAACCCACCGCTACTATTATTACCATATGGTTGAAGAATGGGTACCTTTAGAATAAATACACTTATTATTACATTTTCTCTCAAGGAGAGGTTTACAAAATTTAAAATAATAATAATATAATTAATACGATTTTTTGGGGTGCACAAATAGACAAATCCATAGTTTCGACTCTTACCCAAAATTGGATCTGGACTTCAAACCCCAATCGTTGGATTCGAAGGACTTGGTCTGCGAACCTCAAGCTGCACGTGGATCGAGACCTGGACCTAGAGCCAGGCTTGAAACCCCAATATTTGGCTCCGAAGAACTTGGATTGAGACCTCGTTTGGGAACTTCAAGGTGCAACCGTGTATCTGGACTTCAAAGCCTAAATCTAGGGTTTGAAGAAGAAGAAGGACTTAAGGAGGTGGGACAGGGTTAGGGAACCTCAAGCTACACATAGACAAACAGACAGACGGACACCACCTCTGCTTTAATATAGAGGATATAGGATCCTGCAATGTGACCTAATTCCACATGAAAAGAAATCTTGTATATGCGATCTAGTCTACTTTTACTGTCGTTTGTAAGAAAAATAAAACAATATCCCATTTAAGTTAGTGTTTTGTTTTCTTATCGTCATAAATGGTAGGGCCACCATGCGATGCATGCCGTGCCCATCGTGTTTTGTTTGTCCTGGATGGCGAACATGTGTCGTTCGGATAAACCTTGGCCGAATTGTGTGGTGGATGAAATTGAACCAATAAAATGCAAATTGGTGCCATGAACGAAGATTTGATGTGAGACGTATTGGTTTGGAATACAAACAACCCTAAACCTAGAATGAAAACTAATATTAAATTATCGGTAACAGAGCGGGGGGAAATTGATATTTATTTCGATTGATGTCATATTCATTTTCCTTGAAGAAATTACTTTATCTTTTTCCATAGGAGGGTCCAACAAAATGGGTAGCCGTCATTGTTTTGGGAAAAAGGAACATTATGGCAACGCCGCTGGGCATATATAACAAAATAATAATTAGGGTTGTTTTGGGAAAAGGAACATCATGGCAACGACGCAGGGCATATCTAAAGTACGTCATCGTGGCGAATCACGGCTAATTTTAATTTGTAAATGCCTTAAGACATTTTTGGTAAATAATATTAGAGCCTAAACGCTTGCACAAAGTTTGATATATCGCACATCCTTTTTAATCTAGAAACATTCATTATAACAGAACTTTGTTGGGATGGAGGACAAATTAAATGTTTATTGAACAATGATAATAAGGATCAGATCTATTTCCTTCCAAATATACTAGTTTTAAAATTTTATTTTAGGTTATAAATTTTTTTTTATTATCCTGACCAGATAGCAACTAGCCTCGTTTTGCTGAAAGGAACCTTATGGCAATGGGGTATGGCATGCATGCTTTGGAGTGTGTTATCGTGGTGGGTTCTTGTTAATTGTAATCAACTAATGTTGTGGGACATTTTTGGTAAATTGTGCTAGTGTTTCGCACTTGCACAAAGTTTACTATATTACATATCCTTTCAATTCATAAACATGAATTACAATGAAGATTTGTTGGGACGAAGCATGAATTAATGTTTATTCAATGATGAGAACGAGAATTGGATCTATTTCCCACCGACTATACAAAACATAATTTGGCCGTGAATCAAACATGTCCGTAAATGTTATGTGATTGCATATTTGATGGATCCTCTTATTACAACAATTTAGAGGGCCGTTATAAACAATGTTCAGGGGGCTGTCACATCCCCCCCCCCCCCTGCCTAAATTTCCATTTGCTTCTCCAACCTTGCCCAGTGGCCTTTATGAGCCCTTCAGTTCAAGGGTTTAAACCCTAAAGAAGATTATACAAAGTTGCTTCAATGGTGACATTTTGACAGATAGTCAAAAGCCAAATATAATGCCAGCATAATTATTTGTACTATTTATAGTGAAAAATAAGGAGAAGGGGGCCACTTAACGAGGCACCCAATGAGCTCGCCTTCAAAACCCGAATTCAAGCCGAAATTTGGAGACTGCTTGCCATAAAAAATAGGCTCGTTTTCATTATAATGTGTGATATGCCATGATGTAGAAAAATCACATGCGATAGCACCACGGGGAAATGTTATATGGGTCATGTATGCGACATGTAAAAATTATAAAATATGCTACATATATGGTACGCAAGATTTTTGTACAGGCCGCATTAAACACCTGAAACACCGTTCAACATTTTCCCACCTATATTCGAAGAGTTGGCATTCATATTGCAATGAATACATAATCGTGTCAAATCCAACACAAAGTAATTTACCCTTCTATAAAAATTAGATTCCATTTATCAAGATAAATAGTGTATATGCATGGATGGCCATAAAAGGTTGCGCAGTGTGCCACGAAGGCCAAAGTACATTTCACCACGTCATTTATCAATTCCCTCCAACATAGTGAAATTCGAGTAGGACACGGGATAAACATAGGGGGTTGGAGATTTTTTTTTTCTGGTTTTCTTGTGTGTGCAAGAGGCATTTGTCTGGGCGAAATCTTGTGATTTAGAAAACCAACAGCTATTGTGTTTGTGCAGTATAGCGGTGTACATCACCAAACTCTTGTTCTTGAGGTGAGCAACCTAACATATAGCTCCATGTAAAATTCAGAGATGCATCTTGAAATCTCTTACGCAAGGTTGGCCTATCATTCAAATAGTGAAGTTTTGAATTGTCATTTTTTGCGTATGTTATGTTAGCAGGGGGCATTGTAGCCTAAACTTCCTAAGTTCAACTCCACACGCATGCCAGCTTGTTTGAGCACAATGAGCGAGTGCAGGTATCAAAACCTCAACCTATACCAACATCTCCATTTCTTTCCCTCCCAAAATTTCATTTGTTGTCGTTGTCATCGTGGCTTTGAATTACAGTGAAAGATCATTAGGAATAGAAAATTCTTTTGTGAATCATGCAACATGTTGCAAATTTCAACTTGTTCTCATAGATACATTTATGAGATCGCAACAAAATTTGTATGACTGCCCCTCGTATCTTTGCGGTGTTTTTGATGGTTCGAAGGCGTTATTAGTGTTGGCGAAACGAATGTTTGTCTACGCAACACCAAATTAACATACTGTGCAAACATTAGTTTCATGATATATTGGTTTACATAGCTCCAAACGTTTGAATTGTGTGCACCGGGAATTTGTCGCATGGATGGAATTTGTGTTGTTGTCATCTTTCAACTCTAGCACTGGGATGTTTCGCAAGGGCTACGAGGCGGAGGGAGCACGATGGTTAGACCACATCGCAGATTCAACTCCATATATGTGTGAACCTATTCTAGCAGTGTGACCAAGTAAGGGCATCTACCGAACATATTTGTTGTATGCATGAATTTGAACATTGTGATTTTGCGTGGATCGATGTTGTGTTGGGGAAAATCGATCACACCAAAAATTCGATTTCGTTCGTCTGCAGGGTGGAGGTCGGTTTGACAAAGCCCTTGGCATTGATATATTGACCTTCTATTATCAGTTGCAACGCTGTTGTGTTCACAAACACTTATATATTGTCATATGGTATTCATGGCTAACTTTGAATGCCCCGAGTGTAACATTTTTTTTCCCGCTTCTCACCAACGTGATGGACATCGCCGATTGGTGCATCGATCCACTTGTAAGGTTCGCACTGTCACTGGTCGAATCACTGTCCACCGATCCATTGAAGGCAAATTTCCTTGCCCCGTTGATCGCTGCACAAGGGCATTTGAACGCAGCGATAAGCTCCAGTGCGATTTCAAAGTGCAACATGTGGAGCGAAACAATTTGGCCCTCAATGAGCTCCATGACAACAATGTGCAAAAGGCGATGTCGATGGGCATGTTAATTCAGCCACCCATCGAACAAACACCGGAGCTGTTCCGTGATGCTGGCCTTGTTGTTCTCAACATCGTGGATGGCATTCGTTTATTGTTGTGCAAGGTTTGTGGTGTATGTTTGGAGCCGAAGCCTTGCCAAGTGCATAACCACCTATTGGGGCACGATAATCATAGAGCTCCCAAACGGTGTCGCAACGCTGGCAGGCATCGTGTGACTACGATCCCACCTTTCACAGACTTTGCACCGTTATTTGATGAGATTGAATTCACTCGATTGCAAGACCCTCACCTTGAAAGGTATACCGCATCTCCACTGCAGGAGCTTTTACCTGTGGTCCCAGGTATCACGGTCATCAATGGATATCGATGCAAGGCGGATGGATGTGCCTACTATTCCGCTTCCAAGAGGACCATCGCCAATCATCGCCTGGCCAATCATATTTTCTTACTGGCTAATGCTAGTTGTCAACCATGCCAAGTGCAGCGGCTTTTTAGAAAGGTCAGGCACACCGCCTATTTTGGTGTCGACCACCAAAATATGGAGCTTGCGGGTGACCCGACGGGGCTTCGACTCGAGGAGCAAGTGTGAGCTTCGTTAGAGGCCCACGAATGTTCGGTATTGAACGTGGCACCGAATCCATCCATTCGTGAGTTGAGTCCATGGCTCAGGGTGTCTCGTTGGCACGAGCTAGCCGTCAACCACATCATTCCAGCTGCTACGCCCTTGGACCATATCAAGCAAGCAAGCGTGCTCCCGACCTCGATGATTGGGGAATTCAATTTGGACCGACTGCCCTCGATGGTCCGAGCATATTTGGAAAACGCACAGACCATGATTGGTCGTGTGCCATATCATTTAAGGCGGCTAATAATTTCTGTCGAAGATTCCCCCGTGGCCACGGTCGGGCTCAACCAGCTTTGGGTGCCATCCACAGTGAGCAAATATTGTGCGCTGATGACCAAGCTCCTCATTGCGATGGTCCGATCCAGAGATAGCAGCCCGACGGATGATAAGCCATTCGTCAATGTTCTTGGCAAATTGCATTCGGATCTCACAGATGCGCTCGACAGTCTCATTTCTTACATCCGAGGTCGGCAAGATGCAGACATGGCCAACGAAGATCTCATTCACATCCACACGGTGTTGTTGCACATTTGTCGACCGCCGATGTGTTCGGTCGTCCCGCATGGGCTACAAACCGGTTGTCCGATAATGAGGTTTCTGATTGTGAACAGCTTAAAGTCGAACCCTTCATCAACCAACGTTGCCTTCAAACATGTTCGACATGTGATGGGTCCCATAGCCATTTTTGAGTATTGGTGGAGATGCACGGTCCTCATGCAACTCGTGCGTCCAATGTGGCAGCTTGATCACCCCACCATCCCTTGGTGTGAAGCTGATGAGTGGCTCGCCTGCATTCGTGATAACGCCAAGGACACACCGTTCAACAGATTGCGGGAGACCATGCGCCTTGCTTGCACAGTGTTGGGCGACGGCCCGGACGTCCCCAGACTAGTTTGAATCGGTCCTTTGGCATGCACGATCGATGGTCAAGTTGTGACAATCGACACATTGCGGAACCTGGTTGGTAAGCTGTTCGGCGAGGCGAATAAGGTCATGAGCAACCAATTACTACTGGGACTCCAGACGACCTCGATTGGTCGGGTGATAGCGGAAGGCAACATCGTCGACAAGGTGAATGAAGACAAAGTTGGATATTCTTTCTTGTCGGATGCCCGTAATGAATTTCATCGTCATGGACAGGATCTGGCCATCCACCTTTTTACCGATCGGCTTACTCGAAGCCTTTTCATCACAGGCACAAACGACGATCGATCCCTGATATGGAATGAAAATGCCTTGGCAATGTGGGCACGAGCAGCCGACCGAATGCATGCGTTGTTATTTTTACTCTTGCATCTCACTCCCGGCGGTCCTCCTCGAGGGGAGGAGTATAAAAGTTATCTCATTCGTAACACGGAGCATTCTGATAGGACATTCTATTGGTCCTTTGGCACCATTATGACTTTCCAGAGATACCACAAGAGCGCCAATGTAGGGCCGCCTCTCAAATTGATACCCCGTTTCCTACCCCCAAAACTGAATTTGTTATTCGTCGAATATATGTTGCTTGTGAGGCCGGTGCAGTCGTTCATCGCCGGTCTGCGTGGAAATATTGACGCTGCCCAACAATATATGAACGTTTGGGCCATTCAAGGAGATGCGGCCATGGAGGGCGCACATGTTTTGCGTTTAGTGGCTGCTGGGTTCCTCGAGCATGCAAATCTTGATATTGGGATTGCGGATTATCGTCATCTCGCCGCTTACTTCGGCGGCGCCATCAAACAGACCTATTGCACGGAGTTTCCCATTGACGAGACATCGGGGCACTCTTCCGCCATGGCCGCCAGACATTATGCCAGCTGTTCGAACGATCACAGGTTCATGGACAGCCAACAAATGTACACATACAAATTGGCCGCCGAAGCATGGCACCGCTTGTTGCAACTCGATGGGAGCCCCCTCGATCCACCTCCCTCAGGTGCTTCGACCGTTGAGATTCCGACGATTATTCATAAACCCAACACACATTGTCCGTTGCAATCTGATTGCGCGTCTCTCCTCGCATCGCTCATGTCTTCCGTCGTAGTCGCATAGACTCCCGCTCAATCGACCATCTCGCCTCCCCCTCGAGATCAAACGCACAAAGTGCGTGCTTTACGAGCTCTTCGTCAATTTGGCCATGAACAATGGACATGCGAGGAACAAGGCCTGGCTGTGACATTAGTGTTGGAAAATAGACTTGACTTATTGGTGGTCATGCCCACTGGCCATGGCAAATCAGCCGCATTCATGATCCCACCCATGGTCACTGGTCGCACCGTCATCGTGGTGGTACCTCTCAGCATCCTTGTCAGGGGACACGAAGCTGATGTGAGTCGAGCTGGCCTACCACACGCAACCTATGGCACGGACACAATTACGTTTCATGATCCCCCGTCCATCTTGTTCGTATCAGTGGAACGTGCAACAACTCCTGGGTTTGTGGAATTCGCACACACATTGAACCATCTACAAAAGCTTCATTATGTTGTTGTGGATGAAGCGCATTTGCTTCTGTCTGATTTCAAACCGGTCATGAAGCGCCTATTGCCGTTGTGGGTCGTGGGGTGCCAACTCGTCGCATTGACAGCCTCTTTGTCCCCCTCTCAAGAGACTGACCTTAAGATCGTGATGTCCACGTCACTCACCGTCATCCGGATGTCCACGGTGCACCCGTTGATTGGATATGTCGTCGATGAAGTGGCTAATGTCGACGATGAAATCATTCGACAAGTTGTCGGATGGGATTGGGATGTGGCTTCCGAGATGGATAGGGCAATCGTATATTGCTTGACACGAGAGTCTGTCAAACGCGTGGCATCGATCGCCAATAACGTGGCACTGGTCAGGACCGCCCATCTTCATGCCCATCTGGATGAAGACTCTAAGGAGGCGCAATTATAATCATGGCTCTCGGGTGAAGCTCGGGTTATGGTGGCCACCGGGGTCGTTGGGTGTGGGTACAACTACCCGTCGGTGAGGCTCGTCATTCACCGTGGATCTTTTAGGTCTTTTGCTGCTCTGCACCAAGAGTTGGGCCGACTTGCTCGCGATGGTAAACCTGGTATTAGCAGAGTGATTTCTAGTGCAAAATCTAGAGTTGAAGCTTTGCACATCGATTCATCGTTCGTCGAACCCAACGCTTGGATCACGGACACGGAGAATTGTCGACGACACAATCTTCATTTGGCTGTGGATGGTCAATCACAACGGTGCAACCTAATTCCAGCAGCACAACTGTGCGACAATTGTGTACGACAATCGAGGGCGGTGTCACTAGAACCCCCCCCACCATTGCCAGTGCTTAGGGTGCGAGCGACGGTGCTCACCTCCTTCATGAACGAGGATTATACATCCTTGAAGAATTTTCGTCGATTTGCTGCTCCTGATGAACCCAATTGTCTCATGTGCAGTGTTTACAGCGATGCTGGAAACTTGTGTCACCCTAGTCAAAATTGTCCGTTATTGCTGGATGGTTGTCGATGCTTCAAATGTCTGGGACCGCATCCTAGGTCGGATTGCCCTAATTCCATTCCTCGGTCACCTGACAGTTGTCCCAAGTGCCACCTTTTGCACAACGGGCATGCGCTAGGCAATGTCCAGTTGCACGAAGGAAGGTACGGTGCTGATTGCCCGGGTCAAATTCGGGGTGAACGATATCGCATTCTTCTTTGGGCCATTTGGCGTCGCAACCCGTCGGACATGCGCAAGGCCATGCCGGAATTGAAAGACATCACTCGTGATGAAGAATTGGCTTGATGGATGGGACAGAAGGCCTTGGGACGATCTATCACCAACTTCGCACGATTGGTAGACGCGTGCATCCGAATGCTGGAACAAGACATTCATAGAAAAATACAATTCTAGGATTTAACCCATATGTCCAAGGACTGTCGGCTGTGTTGTATTACCTATGCCTCCTTTCGTTGTGGTCGACGTCTTCGTGCAAGTTTTTCAGGGCTGCAACAGCAACGAATGGAAGGCGGTGTGCAAGGAAGGCTGAAATCAGAGTCACTGGGAGCTTGATGGAGTCGCACTACGGTGAGGGTCACTGTCGACTTCATCCTCCTTGGCATAGACTTGTACGTGTCGCTCAAAGCTATACTGTGCTTGTTTCCTTGGTATTTTACCCCTTCCTAGCGCCGTTTTCATCTCCTGCTCTGCTGTATTCTGAGGCAGCTCCTCCCACTCCTTACTGGTCCTGGTTCTAGGGCTTGCATCCGCTAGTACCCCTTTTGTGGGTATACTTCCAAGTGTACTGCAGGTTGTCGGTTGTTTGGATTCAGTTTTCTGAGCTGACATCTTTCTTTGCTCCATCCACTCTCTGTCAATTCCTCTTTCGTGGTGCATTGCCTTACACAAGTTGTGGGGATTGTTTCGGAGGTGTGAAGATTGTCGTCGCATATTGTAAAGCTCCGTGTACGATTTGTATAGGTTCGGGTTTTGTTGAAATCTGAAGACCGTGTGTCTTGCTGTTTTCGACCAATGTTCCCCCCTGGTGTAATAATAGAACAAGTGGTCGAGCATGAAGGAGCTTCACTGAACTATGGTGTCCAATGCGGTGCGGAGAGTATTGATGGCCATGTCATGTCTCTGTTCGTGTTGTGTCGTTTCTTGGAATGGGGGACGTCCTGGGAAAGGTCACATAGCAGGTATATCGTTCATTTCGACGGTTTTCCCGTTTCCCATGAGAAATGAACGCTGTGCTCCAGCGTCGATGGCTCCCAACTCCTGGCGGTTTGAGGGTTTCCTATTAGGGTTCGACTCTGACTATTGTGGAGTCTACATTTTCGCAGCCGATAACCATCTCCTTGGCATGCGACCGGCTTGCAAGCAACTTTATTTTCTAGGGCATCCTCTAAAACCACAGTTGGTGGTATTGTGTTACATGGACTCCTACCCTCGTGTTTTCTTGTTGGTTGTGCATTGATTGTTTGTTGAACAATTGGAATCTGGTGGATCAGTTCAGCAAACTACTTTCCAGTATCACTTGAAGTTTTAGTTTTGAAAGTTCCTGAAATCACATTCCAAAACGGAGTCCTCCCTGTTGTTGCTCCAGGACCTTGAACCGTTTGAAGGGTTGTCTTTTGCAGGTCGCCTTTGCATCAGCTGGATTCAAACTCTATGCGTCTAATTTATGAGGGTACGAAGCATAAGATTTTTCTTGTCGAAGAGGTTACGGTGTTGTTGAAGTTCTATGGCAGATTTTCAGCACGTCAATTGTCGCTGGTTGTTCTTTCTTATGGTGCTTCCAGACTCAGGAATTTCAGGTATTGCTCTTGATGATGCCAAATTCTGGATGTTGGCCTCCATTTCTTTCTGTGTACCATTGTCTGAACCTGAGGGTTGGGCCTAGGGTCTGAAGATTTGTGAAATCTGTGAAATTTCGATCATATGAGAGTAGTTCTTTGTTTGAGAGTCGACTGATGTGTGCTAATCATATTAGCAGGTCCAATCACTTAATGGGCAAAAACCAGATGAATAGAATATCATGTGTTGTTTTCTCTCCACCCTTCATGTTTTTCCCAAATAATGTGTAGAGTCTGACTTCCAGGGTGGTACTGTATGTGTATCTAATGCTAGGCGACAGAGTCTACAAATTGACTCTCTATTGCTTGATTGGGAATCAGAGAAGAGCTCAACAATGTGCAACAATATATGATGTTTGTAACTGTACAAGTTTGTCAGGGATTTTCGGACCTTGTGTGAATGAATGGAAAACCCATGCGTGACAGCAACACCGCCGTTTGTATGGCAGCTCCCACCATGTTGTTTTTTCACTTGTCAATATTTGAAGAGGAGTGCAAAGCTATTAGATCTTGAGAGCAATATCGCTCTTCTTGTATGTCATGAGAGCCACTTATTCAAGGCTGGGAGGATTTTTGGATTCCTCTCGGCTCTCAAAAAACAAGAGCGGAATGGCAGTTTGCCAATGGATGAGACTGCTAAGACTCATGGTATCGCTGAGTGTTACCATACCATGGATTTATGTACAATGACAAGAAGCCAACTCGATGATCATGGCTGCTAGTTCTGTGAGTTCTTTTTACCTTGCTGACTGGACCATTGTGATACGAATTTATTTCCAAGAGTTTTGGTTCAAACAGCCCGTTCTATTACTTTTGTAAACCAATTGGTGGCATCTCCTCTCCGCAAGTCTCCAATACTCTCTGGTGCTATGATCTAGACTTTGGTTACTGTGCAGTATTTTGAATGTGGAATTTTGATGGCAGAGTCACTGGCTGGTACATTAGCTGTGGCTACCTCGTGAAGACAAGCGAAGTGTTGAAATTTGGGCGGTCTTGTTTCGTGGGCTCTAATTAATTGCAAATGACAATGGTGATGCCTGGAGGGGCACAGGGACACAACAAGGTCATGATGATGTATGTTGGCTTGAAGAATGGCTACCAATTGATTTGGGGGAAATTGTGCGCATTTTCTTAGTTTCATACAATGCACATGTACTAGAAAGCTCCCCTCCTGGTCATGCCTCCCATGTTGCGAATAATGTATACCAGACTCTCATTAATCCTAGGTACAAGTCACCTTTCTTTGATTTTCACAATGTCATGTTTGGGCAAATATAGTGGTTTCACTCACAAATATATCAAGCAACTAAAATGTTCAGATTTAAGATTTGTTACACAATCATTGGGTCATCTCTCAATCGTATAGGGAATTTGTACACTTATCAATGATAGTATATCGGCCAACTATAGATGGTGTTTCAACACTTCCTGAAACTGAACATATCACAGTGATGTATGGTGCAGGGTGAATGGAATCATCCTTATTGCTGAAATATGCTATGTTTTTGGAGATTGGTGTTAAAAAGTTTGGTTTTGAAAGTGGAAAGGGCCTTGACTTTCTAAAATCTGAAAATGCCACGAGGACAGCTGAAGTGCAGGAATGTGCCACAATTCTTTTGAGCAATGTTAAAGGTGTGCATTCGATGATATATTTCGATCACACATAAATATAGACTTAACTAATATGAAATGTAGAAGTCGATTACATATTTCCTCGAAGTTCAGTATAGCAAATGAATATGTTTTGTGCAGGTATAAATGGCATCATCCTATTGTGTTAATTGGTCATAGTTTTGGAAGGTTGGTGTCGAAGAGCTTGGTTGTAAAATTGAAGAGGAAATCAACCATCAGAAATCGTATTAATTCCAAGCTTGCATGTACTTGTTCACTGTTATTCGTTCAACGCCTCTTACGAAACCAAGGAAAGGATAGAAGAATAAAAGAAAATGCATTGGCACAAATTGAAAAAAATAGGGGAAAAAAATATAAATGATAAATACAAAAACAAAAAAACAAAGTAAAAAAGAGTTAAAATTGGGAAATATGGCCCCAAAAAAAATCCAGTAAGAAGAGGAAAAAGAATAATATAAAAAAGGAGAAAGAAAGGAAAACAAAGCCCCCCCCCCCCCCCCCCCTCCTCCTGAACCATTCAACAATGAAAAATTTTTTGAGGAAAAACTTAACCCCCTTCCCCCGCTCCTTCCACATGTTAAATGGAGGACGAAAAAAAAAGCATTCACTTGTACCCCGCCTCCCCCTCCAAAGTAAAATAAGTTTAAAAAAAAATCAAGGCGCACCCCCTCCCCATGAATAATGAATAAATATAGGAAGGAGGATGGAAAAAGGAAAATAAAAATAAAAATTGCAACCAAACTTCGAAGTTCAGTTTAGCAAATGAATATGTTTTGTGCAGGTAAAAATGGCAAAACCCTGTTGTGTTAATTGGCCATAGTTTTGGAGGGTTGGTGTCGAAGAGCTTGGTTGTAAAATTGAAGAGGAAATCAACCATCAAAAATCGTATTAATTCCAAGCTTGCATGTACTTGTTCACTGTTATTCGTTCAATGTCTCTTACGAAACCAAGGAAAGGATACAAGAATAAAATAAAATACATTGGCACAAATTGAAAAAAATAGGGAAAAAAAAGATAAATGATAAATTTAAAAAAAAAAGAGTTAAAATTGGGAAATTTGGCCCAAAAGAAAAATTCTAGTAAGAAGAGGAAAAGAATAATATAAAAAAGGAGAAAAAGGGGGGAAAAGAAATGAAGACCAAGGAGACCAAAGTGCAATGAGACTTGAACAAAAACCATAAGGAGGCAACATAGAGCTCACTTGTTCCACCAGCAAGAAGCTAATGCACAGATGCAACTACATATTTCTCTTGAGGATCAAATATTGGGGCAGAAGCTCCTTCCACGTTTCCAATGAAAGGGGAAAAAAAACCTAAACCTCCACCCCCCTCCCCCCTTAATAGACCCTAAAAAGAAGGAAATAAATCAAGGTGCACACTTTCCCCCCTCGCAGAATGAATACAATACAAACCCTGGCCCTTCTCCACAATAAAAAATAATTTATGAAAGTTATAAATAATAAAAAAGTAACAAAAAGTGAAAAAAAGATTAAAAAAAAACAGCTTCCCACTACACTCAAACAACTTGTCATATGTATAGGTTTTTTGTGGTCAAACAACCTTGAGCCTACGACCTTATGAGTGTAATACACAAATCATATGTATAGGTTGTTTGAGTGCGGTGCGGGGCTGTTAGAAGGAGTTAAAAAAAACAGATCATATGTATAGGTTTGAACCAAGGTGGAATATGCTCTAAACCATCACAGAGGTACCTTGTAGGTACAGGAAGTTGTCTACATGAAGTTTTGTAAACCCATAACTGGAGTTGTACTTTTCTTTGACCATGTATAGGTGTGCCTTGTGAATTGGCTCAGTGAACATTCTGTAGTAGCACTGTTTATCAATACTATCCAATGTTGATTATCATTTACTAAAGCAATACCAATACAAAGTTTGTAAACATGTTGCTGCGATATTGTACCTCTTGCTACCAATGGTGCATATGCAATTTCTAAATGCTTTTGTTGTGCTCTGCCTATGACACATTTACAACATCACAATAAACATGAATACAACATTGATTCACTATTGGATATACAATTTGCAATTGTGTTGTTGCAACATTACATCCCTTACGTTCAACCAAGCATGTGCAATGCAAATATGATGTTGGAAAAAAATGAGTACTAAACCTTTCAAAATATAGACAACATGAATATAATAGAGAATCGATACAATAATAGAGTTTGTAACCATATTATAACAACATTGTGTCGTTTACAATTAAAAGTGCATATCCAATACAATCACAATACTAATGTAATATCATTACAATATCGACAACATGTGAATACAACATGTTAAAAAACAAAAAACCAATGTAAATACGGTGTTACATCATTTATTATTTAAACAATACCAAAATTAAGTCGTTACAATCTAAATTGTTTTAATGTCTATTTTACATGAACAAAGCATTGAACCTTGGACATCTTGAGAAATGTTGTGAAAGTATTTAAATAACACCAATACAAATTAGGGGTCCCCACTTTGTGATGGACCTGAAACAGAAGACATCTGAAGGAGAAAAAAACCGTAGACCGCCATAAAAAGAAATAAGAAATGGAGACAATCCAAGAAGCTTACAATCTGACCCTTAAACCTTACCCTTCTTGGTTTTTTCATAATTGACATTCTTGTTTATTAAAAAAAAAAAGTCTAGGAGCTGGGCCCCCCCCCAACAAACTTGGGGGTCTTCCCTTTTTCTTGTTGGTCCATTGGCCTCCAATGCTCAAGCACCTCAATGTTTCATACGCAAAATCTAACTCCAAATGCATTTGGTCTGAAAAATGGTCAAGCTAACATTAATTAAAGTGTTTGTCTAAAAGGGCTTCACAATCTATTTGGTAGATGGTAGTGATGACATCTGGGGGAAAAAAAGAAAAACGCTAATGGTTCCACCTTGGTTCAAACCTATACATATGATCTTTTTATTTATATCTTTTCAAACAGCCCAGCACTGCGGTGAAATAGCCTATACATATGATTTGAGCATTACACTCATAAGGTCGCAGGCTCAAGCTTGTTTGACCCCAAAAAACCTAGTGCAATGCCAAGCTATTTCAGCGTAGTGGATGGGTTGTTTTTTGTTGACCTTTTTCACTTTTTGTTACTTTTTTACTACTTGTAACTTTTGTAAATTACCTTTTACTGTTGAAGGCGGGCAAGGTGAGTTATTTTAGTTCATTTTTTGATTATTCAGGGGGAGGGGGTGGAGGTTAATGTTTTAGTTTCTCCTTCATTTGACATGTACAAGGAGGAAGGGAAAAAGGTTAGTTTTTTTCTTAAATTTTTTATTCATTGTTGAGTGGTTAAGGAGGGGGGTTCAGGTTTAGGTTAATATGTTGAAGGGGGGTGGGGGGGGGTTTAGGTTGAATTTGTTTTACAAGTTCATTATGGGGGAGGGGTGGTTTAATTCATTTAATCTTAATTAAAATAATCTAAACTTAGTTGGACTAACCTAAACTTGCCTAATTAAATTCAACCCAACTAAATTAATGTACACTTGGCTAAACTAAATTTGACAAAATTAATATAATTTTGAAAAAATTAACGAAAATTTGGGACCCAAATAATATGCACCAAATATTTTCCAGCAACCATAAGGCCTACTAACCAATGAAAAGTGGGGAACTACCCTATACATATGATATAGGCATCAGGCTCATAAAAAAAAACTAACCCCCCTTCCCTTCCTCTTTGCACATGTCCAATGAAGGAGGAAAAAAAAAACCTCAACCTCCGCCCCCTCCTCTTCAACAGTACAAAAAATCAAAATAAATAAATAAAGGCGCATCCCCTCCCTTGACCCTTGACCCCCTATCCCTAGCCACTCCACAATGAAAAAAAAAAAAATTTAAAAAAAATCACCCCTTTCCCTTCCTCCTTCCACATGTCAAATGAAGGCAAAGAAAAACATTACCCTTCACCCCCCCTCCCCTTCAACGAGAAAAAAAAGAAGAAAAAAATCAAGGTGCATCCTTTCCCCCCAGTGCACCCTTTCCCCCGTCCCATAATGAATTTGTAAAAACCCTAAACCCCCTTCCCCTCCCTACCCTCTCCATAATGAAAAAAAACATTTCCAGAAAAACCCAATGTACCCCTTTCCCCCCTCCTCTTTCCACCTTTTTCATATATTTAGGGGAAAAAAAACATTGACCTCCACCCCCCTCCCCTTCAACAGTAAAAAAAAGAAAAAAAAAATCAACCTGCACCCTTTCCCCCGGTGCACCCTTTCCCTCGTCCCATAATGATTTTGTATAAAACATTACCCCCTTCCTCTCCCTAGCCTCTCCACAATGAAAAAAAACATTTTCAGAAAACCTTAAATGTACCCCTTTCCCCCCTCCTCCTTCCACCTTTTCATATATCTGGGAAAAAGAAAACATTAACCTCCACCCCCTTCCCCCTTAATAGTAAAAAAAAAAAGGAAAAAATTCAAGGTGCACCCTTTCCCCCCTCGCACAATGAATAAAATATAAACCCTGACAAAACCCTGGCCCGGTAAAAAAGTAATTTATGAAAGTTACAGGTAGTAAAAAAGTAACAAAAGTAACAAAATTTACCCCTTTCAGCAGGAAAAAGTAACTTACAAAAGTTACGAGCAGTAAAAAAAGTAACAAAAAGTAACAAAAAATGAAAAAAGTCAACAAATACAGCCCCGCACTACGCTAAAACAGCCCCGCACCACGCTCCCTTTTTGGTAGTCAAACAACCCCCAGCCCCGCGCACTGTGAGCGTAGTGCGCAGATCATATGTATAGGGAAAAAAAAAACATCAACCTCCATCCCCCTCCCCCTCAACAGTAAAAAAAAGAAGAAAAAAAATCAACCTGCACCCTTTCCCCCCTCCCATAATGAATGTGTCAAAAAAATTACCCCTAGCCTCCCCACAATGAAAAAACCATTTTCAGAAACCCTAAATGTACCCCTTTCCCCCTCCTCCTTCCACCTTTTCATATATCTAGGGCAAAAAAAAACATTAACCTCCACACCCCTCCCCTTCAACAGTAAAAAAAAAGAAGCAGAAAAATGAAGGTGCACCCTTTCCCCCGTTGCACAATGAATACAATATAAACCCTGCCCCTCCTGGCACAGTAAAAAGTCATTTATCAAAGTTACAAGCGATAAAAAAAGTAGCAAAAAATAACAAACCTTACCCCTTTTAGTAGTAAAAAGTAACTTACAAAACTTACGACCAGTAAAAAAAGTAATAAAAAGTAACTAAAGTCAACAAAAACAGCCACAACACTTTGGTAAAACAGCCAGATTTGTAAATAGACTAAAAATAAATAGGCACCGTAACATTTTTTTCCTGGTCAAACAGCCAGCAGCCACCGGCATTATGCTCATAATGCCCGGATTATATAGATAGGATGGTTTTCAAAAGTTTATAAAATAAATTTTTCTTTCCGAGCTTGCATGTACTTGTTCACTATTATTCATTCAATGCCTCTTACAAAACCGAGAAAAGGATAGAAGAATAAAAGAAAATACATTAGCACAAATTGAAAAAAAATAGGGGAAAAAAAATGATAAAATAAAACAAAGAAAAGAAGAGGTAAAATTAAGAAATATGCCCCCAAAAAAAAAACATCCAGTAAGAAGAGGAAAATAAGAATATAAAAAAGGAGAAAAAAAGGAAAACAAAAAATGAAGATTAGGGAAAAAGAGGGCAGCACAGAATTAAGGGGCATAAATGTTTTTAAAAAATCAAGAAAAAATGGAAAGTGGGGTAGCGAATAATCCCCTAATAACCAAAAGAAAAACATTTTGCTTTGGAAGATTTACAAAACAAAACAAAAAAGATTTGCAAGTTAAAAGTCCACTTGAAGAAAAATGTATATATATCGTTGACCTTTCACAATCTATGGAAATATATATATATTATTTCAACACCTCCACCTTTACATTTTCCTAAAATAACCTTCACCTCTTGTGCACCTCCTTTGAAGACCCCAAAAAAAAAATCTTCGCATACCTTCACTCCCTTCTAGTCAAATAGCCCAAACATTACAAACTTCCTCGTCAAAATTAAATCTTGCTTAAGGGGCCAACAGGATGGAGAGAAGAAAAAAATAAAAATAATTTACAACTTAACCCTAAACCCACCTTGAACAAGAAATTTAATTTTTTTTCATAAGATCCCTAAACCCCCCTTTTATTTTAGGTTAGTTTAACCAAGTTTAAATTAACTTAGTCGGATAGAATTTAATTAAATAAGTTTAACTAGGTTTAGTTTATTTTAATTCACATAAAATGAATTAAACCAACGCTAAAAAAAAATCAAGGCGGACGCCCTCCCCTTGAACAATGAATAAATATAATACAACAATTCCCTTGGCCTCTCTCAATAATAAAAAGTAATTTATGAAAGTTACAAATAGTAAAAAAAGTAAAAAAAGTAATAAACCTTGCCCCTTTTAGAAATAAAAAGTAACTTACAAAACTTATGAGCAGTAAAAAAAGTAACAAAAAGTGAAAAAGGTCAACAAATACAGCCCCGCACTACAGTCTCTTTTTGGTGGTCAAATAGCCCCCAGCCCCGCGCACTGCGAGCGTAGTGCGCAGATCATATGTATAGGGGAAAAAAAAAAACATACACCTCCACCCCCCTCCCCCTCAACAGTAAACAAAAAAAGAAAAAAAAGCAAGGTGCACCCTTTCCCCCGGTGCACCCTTTCCCCCGTCTCCACAGTAAAAAGTAATTTCCCTAAAGTTATAGCCAGTAAAAAAAGTAACAAAAAGTAACATCTCTTACCACTAAACCCAGTAAAAAGTAACTATCTAAACTTACCACCAGTAAAAAAAAGTAACTAAAAGTAACTAAAGTCAACAAAAACAGCTCGGCACCATGCTAAAACAGCCCAGCACCATTGTGTATAAAATCCAGTCAAACAGCCCTCAGCCCCCGGCATTATGCCCATGATGCCCGGATCATACCTTAAGCTTTTTCCTGCTTATTCCGTTTTATTGCAATATCTCCCGCTCACTGTGCTTTACCTCGCTTTTTCCCACTTATCGCGCTTTACCCCCCTTTCTCCTGCTTATTGCGCTTTATGTCGCATTACCGTGCTTTCTCCCGCTTATTCCGCTTTATCGCGTTTTCTCCCGCTTATTCCGCTTTATCGCGCTATCTTTCGCTCACTGCGCTTTACTCCGCTTTCTTTCGCTTACTACGCTTTACACCACTTTCCCTCGCTTATCGGGCTTTATATTGCTTACCGCGCTTACCCTGCTTTCTCTCGCTTACCACGCTTTACCGCGTTTTCTCTCGCTTACCGCTTTTTACCCCGCTTTCTCTCGCTTATCGCGCTTTATCCGCTTTATCCGCTTTCTCCCATTTACACCGCTTTACCTTGCTTTCTCCCGCTTACTGCGTTTCACCCGACTTTTTGTCGCTTTACCGCGCTTTACCCCGATGCTAAGCTTATTTGCTTTATCCTGCTCTATGCAAATCCTTTCGCTTTCTCCCCTCCTTATGCAAAACTACCTTATCACTTTTGCCTCGCAGTATTCTTTCTATATTTATTGCTTCACGTTTTTACCGCTCAAATATTTTCTCGCATCGCTTCTACCTTTCATAACCTTTACGCTTCCCTTTGCCCCGTTTCTTCTAAACCTTTTTGCTCTTGCCCGTCCTTTCCATAATTTCCCGCTCTCTCCAAATTTTGCTAAACCTTTTTACTTTTCTTCCCTTTATGTTATACTTTTTTACTTTTCTTCACCCTTTTTTGTCAATTCCTTTTATGTCTTTCCTTGTTATTCTCCCTTCCCCCTCCCCCCCTTATTATAACTTAACTCAAAAGATTACGTCGTCCCCCTTCTCTCAAACCCTCTCACCGCGCACAAAAAATATTTTCTAACAAAATTACAAATATTTCTCTCTAAATCCTATACTTTAACACCTTCCCTGATCAATTCCTCTTTACCCCGAACCTTCCGCTTTACCCCTTTCTACTCCTTTTTCGCCAAAATATTCCAATTTACCCCGCTCTACTCGCCTTTACCCTAATTATTCTGCACTTGCCTTGTTTTACCCCCATTATCCCCATTCACCCCGCTCTACCCCCTTTTACTCTAAATATTTAAACCCTTGCCCGCCCTATTCCGCTTTAACCAAAATTATTTCGAACCAAAATATTCTGCGCACTCCCCCTCTATTCACCTTTGCCCAAAATATTTTGCCTCTCCCCCGCCCCGCTCCCCTTTCACCAAAATTACCCTTTTTTGCTTTTATTTCCTCAAACTTCCCCACTTTTTCCAGTTTTCCAATACTTATATCTTCGCCCTCTCCCCACTCCCCCGCTTTTCCCCTCTTCCCCGACTTATGTCCAATTCCTCCTCTTTTTACATATTTTCTCAAACTTTTCAACTTATTTTTCGCTTATTTCAAACTATCCTTTCCCCCTATAATTATGCCCCACATATTCCACTCCCTTTAACTATAATTCTGCCGCACGGATTACCTTCCCCACCGATTTCTTATAACTAAATTATCGTAAATTTTCATAATTAAATTACTGTAATTTTTGTTCATTCAACTACGTTAATCTCTCTAATTACATTCTTCTAATTCTTACTACTTCAATTCTTCTAATTTTTCCTACTACAAATTTCGCGAGATAAATTTACTCCACTTCATACAGATTAATTTATTGTTCCAATCTTTGTTAATATTATACGTACTATAAGTTTCCATATTTCCATTATTGTAGCTTTCCACTATTTCATGCTTTAATTTTTTTAAAACTCCAAATATTGTTGTTTTATGTGATTAAATTCATGTTATTTTTTCTCATTGTGTTTTTCGCATTTTAATACTATACGTTTCAATATTTTCATTAATGTAATTTCTGTAATTTCATTGCGTTTCTCTAATTTTCCGCAAATGAATTATTGTAATGTTATGCTATTCCCATACTCTAATTTCTTCTAATTTAACTACTACAATTTTTGGTAAATAAAATCACGCAATTATCAATATCAAAATTTTGTTGCTCAAACAACCCCCGCCTTCCGCCTTACGAGTGTAATGCTTACATCATATGTATACGGCATTTACACCATAATTCCAACAACTCTACGATTCTCGAAAACAATACAAAACAGAGGGAACAAGATATAACAAAGGAACAAACAGGATCGTTTTTACGTTCTTTTTTAAAAAGAATCTGCTCTTTGCATCGTCAGCTACCTCGTTTTTTCCTTCGTAAATTAATCACATTAGATAAGGATCAAGATTCTTAAAACTCTGTAGCAATCCCCCCAGCATGTTCGTCCCGTTTCCAAGATGCAATCTCCATTTCAAACATGACCAAAATAACTTCCTAAAAGCGAAAAACATTTTACCCGCCTCATCAATAAAGGGCTATCAATTGGGATCGACCCTTTAAATTGATTGTTCTTCAACAACGGAACTACCACATTGGAGTCGTTGCCGATTGGCACGAGTATCTGGCCAGAAAGAAGATTGTTCGATAGAGACACAGAAGATAACTTTGAGAGGGCACCGAGATCTGTCGGAATGCTGCCATTGAGGCCATTTCTCCTGACCGAGAAAGCTTCCAGGCCGGCAGAAGTAGCAAATCCTACGGGAATTTCACCGATCGGAAAGTTGTTTGCGAAAGAGAAACTCTGCAGATTACTGAGTGAGGTGTATGAAGAAGGAATGCTTCCTGTCAAATTTTGGTTGCTCAGATCCGGCGTTTGCAAACTTACGCACTTTCCCAGCTTAACAGGGAGGTTTCCAGACGGTTGGTTCCCATTCAAGTCTAGAAATTGAAGGTGCTGGAGAGACCCCAAAGATGAGGGATGGTACTTGACCGTTGATTTCTTTGCGGATTGAGAACTTTCAACTTGTAACAAAGACAGAGATTTCCGGGAATCTGTCCGGTAGGATTATTGAAAGCCCAGGACAAAAACTTCGATTTGGAAAGTCGTCCGAACTCTGCAGGAACATATCCAGACCACTGGTTTCTATCCGCGGTCCCTCCACTGTAAATACTCTCCGTCCCAGCCCTACTCTCCATCCCAGCCATGGGTAGGGGTATGGTTGCAGGTGCAAATAGTTGGTACGTTGTGTGGAACTCATATATCTAGGATGCTTACCGGCAAAAAGTCTAACAGGGGTTGCGACAAAAAGGGGTGGTGGGGGTACATTTGCAAAGAACCAGGTGGTGCTCGGAAGATCGCACTACCAGGCACCAACCTGATTTATGGAAGAACTGGTAAAAGAACCGCACATGAGATAATAACATGCGATGGACCGGCTGAGACATAAGACATTTGAAGGAGAAAAAAATCGTAAGCTGCCATAAAAGGAAACAAGAAATGGAGATAAATCTAAGAAGTTTACGATCGAACGTTAAACCTTTTAAATTTTACCCTTCCTGGTTTTTCATAATCACTGTTTTTGTTTATAAAACAAAGAAAGTTTAGGAGCCCCCCACCTTCCCCCTTAACAAACTTGGGGTCCTTCCCTTCTTCCTGTTGGTCCGTTGGCCTCTTTGCAATTCAACGCCTCTCTCAACTGCAGAGTCTGTGGTAGCTGAGGCTGTTTGTGTTTCTGCCAATGCAATTCTAATCACGTCCACGTCATGGAATTATGCCAGAGAGCTGATTCTGGTTCCACGTTAAGTCTTGAAGATTCGACGAGCCACTTAGCTCTAATGGCAACTCTCCGGTGAGGAAGTTTTGTTGGAGTGCTAGGGTTGTGAGAAGAGAACAATTTCCCACACCTGGTGGAATGGTACCTGTGACGAGATTCCTCGACAGATCGAGGATGCGCAGTCTTTTGAGATTACCGATCTGAACTGGTATGCTTCCTGTGAGACTGTTGGATGCCGGATGTAGAACTTCTGGCTGTTGCGGAGCTCCTGATCCCGTGACGGTCTCTGCTGGAATGGGATCGGAGAAATCGTTTTGATACAAGTAGAGAGCTCGCAGTTGTGAGCAGTTAGCGAGCGATGGCAGAATAGTACCGCTCAAATGATTTCCTCGAAGTCTTAGGATTTGAAGTTGTCCCAGATTCCCCACTGCCTCTGAAAGGTATCCTCGCAATTCAGCTCCATGCAGATGAATCGCTGACGCACGCGACTGTTAATCGACATCCGTGCATGTGACACCTCTCCGGCTGCTGCAAAAACTACTCGCATTCGCCACCGCTGCCGTCGTCGTCGTCAAACTGTTCAATACGCCGTGAGAATTGTTCGATGCAGCACGAATCTCTGACAAAGCTGCAATGTCTGTCTGTGGATTCTGTTGCTGTGCTTCTTGTGCTCCTCCCACGCTCGGGAAGACTAGCAAGTTGCTCGCTAAAACAAACACTAGTAGTATTATCAGCACTGGGAGATTGCTGCTCGCCGCCTCCCTAGCAGCCAGACACTTTCAGCTCTTCTTTTGTTTCTCCCTTCTGATCTAGTGTGCGTTACCTCGGCCTGTCTGTGTTTGTCTTTCCTTGCTAGTTCCTGTTTGTGCAGCTTCTTCTCCTTCTACTCCTTTCTCGGGCTCCTCCTAGTGTAAATATGCTTGAAACCAGCTTCTCGCAAGTCCTGTAAATCCTCCTTGCATCTTGCACACAACAGATGTCACAATGTTCTCAGTCTTGCATGACCTCAAAAACCCACCACACCTTAATGCACCGCCCTGGGCATGTGTACTCATGTCACCTTCCAGCCACATATTGCAGGTCTTCATCACAAGAAATTTTGTTGCTGAAAGTGATCTGCAGGCTGCACATTTCTGCTTGCATTTTCATCTTTTTTAAAATTATGAATATGATCTGAAAAAATCCTATGCAAAAATCTTCTCTCACGGTACATGGTGAACCGTGGCACCGGAAGTACCTTCAAAGCAACAAGCAGGAAGTCAATATAGTGATTTCCGTAGCCCTCATCTAGTATCCACATAGTAACCTGGAACAAGTTGTTGGATATCTGTGTACGAATGACTAGCTTCTGTTCTTTCACAATCTGAACCTCCCGTGCATCTATCAAGGTCCGCATATGCAGCATTAAAATTCTGCGATCGCTTTTGAATTAATCAGATCTGGAAATGCAAGGATCGTTCATATGTGATTTTGAGATCACGAGACAAAAAAAGGGCCCAAGGAGCAAACAAATTTCCTAAAAGCATTAATGAATTTTTTAGACCTTTTGAAGACATTGTGGAAGCCTTGGGGACAGCCCAGGAAACCCTTGAAGCTGGGGTTCAAATCTTGGCAGAGGATTCAGCCTCATCAGTAGGTGAAGCCATGGAATCCCGTGGAGAGGGTGAAACTAATTTGGTTGAAGGTCGAGCCTCTGGGATGGCTGGACGAGGTCCGGTGCCTGCATTCTCTTCGGCTCCAGCAACACCCACATTCTCTAGAATGGTGACACGAATGCTGGCCTTCGGCACCTCTGTAACCTCCTTGCTTTTTTTTCTTGGGATGATGACATTGCAACACGCTTAGAAAACAAGATCTAGTTTCTAGTCCCCATCGGCTTAGCTTGTGTCTAAGTGATCTACCGCCCTAGGCAATTCCTGTGACTTCTCTCCAGCTCATCATATATGTGGAAACGTGTTTGTCTGATCTGTTAATCTTGAAGTCGTGAGCGTCCCAACTTCTAAGGTTTTTGCACCTGACACTAGCTAAATTCCCTTCTTGCCGATGTGCCTCCATCACAAAAATTCGTGGAAGAAAACAAACGCTCCTCCTAGGATGGGGTTGCCATTTAAGAATTTAAATATTGTAATTTTTCATAATTAAATTATTGTAATTTCTAGTAATTAAACTACATCAATCTTAGTAATTACCTTGTTGTAATTCTTAGTATTTAAATTGTTGTAATTTTCCGTATTACAAATTTCAAGAGATAAATTTACTGTAGTTAATAGAGATGAATTTATGTTCCAATAGTTTTTAATATTTTAGGTACTATAAGTTTTGGTAACTCCCTTATTGAAGCTTTCCACAATTCCATGGTTGTATTTTTTAAGAACTTGAAGATTGTCGTTTTTTGTGATTAAATTTTTGTAATCTTTTTCTCATTGTGCTTTTCGACATTTTAATACTATACTTTTCAATATTTTCCTTAATGTAATATTTAGTCATTACATTTCTGTAATTTTTGGCAAATGAATTATTGTAACGTTGTAGTATTTAAATACTATACTTTTTTGTAATTTAACTACTACAATTTTTTGTAAATAAATAGATGCAATTATCAATATAAAAATCTCTGTAATAAAATTTCCATTATTTTTTGTATGTAAAACTGTTTGTTGTTGAACCCTTTGTGTCACTGAAATGCAAATAGAGTTCAAAACTATGTTTGGATTTCAAGTTGTTCTTCCTATTATTCTGGAGCTTTCATCCAGTTATATTTAATGGAATTCATTTCAAGATTTTGGATCAAAGATGTTGAAGATTCAAGAGTTTTTAGTGCCTTTTCCATGGCTGAAAATTCGTAGGAGTTTCAAATTTTGGCCTTGGAAGGAAAAATAATTTGAGCTTCTGTGTGTTATTTGGTTTCGAAATTCATGCTTCAACCGAGGGCACAACCGCGTTAATGGCATTTCGAATTGTGATTACATAATTTTCCAACTATGTCATACCAAATTCGACCGTTAATTTAAACCCTATATTTAAATATATAGCTTGTCATACTTGTTAACTTTTTTATAAATATCTAAAATTATCCTAAAAATTGTTACCATGTTTTCAAGAAAAAAAATTTGTGCTTGCAATTTCAATTCTGAATCTATTTGTGGAGATTTTATATTTGTTCTCATAAAAAAATAAATCAATATTTTAAAGGAAAAACATAGTTACCATCAAAATGGCCAATTTACAACGTTGTATTTCTGAAATAGACTATGTGGTTGATTGTTTCGTTTTTAAATTGCAATATTCCACATGTATTCCAAAGTATTTTTAAAAATTCTTCCCATAAATTAAATCTTCGAAAAGAATTTTAAAAATCTGGAGTTTTGAGCGCTGTAAAAATAATATAATTTGTGCCAAAGCCACTGAGGTCCTACAATTATTTTTTTCCCATTTTTTTAACCCCCTTCGGCATCGAAAGAACGTTGATTTATAAAAATGTGACAATATTTGAAAAATTGTTTGTGTTTTGGATGACGAAAGTGAGGGGTCCTAGAACTTCTTGGCAACAGATGAAATGAAGTCTCGTTCTTTTGTCTTCTTTGGGGGAGGAATGGAGGGACCAAAATTCTACCAACCCATAAGGGGGGAGTTTTGAAAGCCCCCGGTCTCTTAATCCTTTTTGGGGAGGATGGGGATGTAATTTGTTGCCCCCCATGATGGGAACCTCCATGCCTTTCAAGGGCCTAAGTCTTTTCATATCCTTTTTGGGAGAGGGTGGAGATACAAATTCTTGCCACCGATGAGGTGAATTAATATGCCCTCTATGGGCCTTCTTTTTTTTTTAAATTTGGGAATAGGGGGTAAGAGGGAATCCCTTAACTTTTGTGTCCGATGTTGTTAAAGGGCATTATTTTTTTAATTTTCTTCGGAGGTTGGGTTTACGGGTGATAAAAAAATTTGGTGGCCAATTATGAAGTCAATTAGCATGCTCTGAAGTGGCCCACTTCTTTCTCCTTTCCGAAGGGTCAAGGCTGAAGGACTTCTCCGTAGCCGATGAAATGAACTAGCATGTCCTTAACGCTTAGAGGGGCAAAATTTCTTTGTTGTGGGGGTTTTTCTTTGTCATTCTTTGAGGGTGACAATACTGTTGGGTTCTCGGAAGGGGGTCCCTTCGATTACTTTATTCACTGTTACATGTTGGTGCTAGTGGGCGTATATAAGGACCCTTTTTCTTTTCCGTTAATTGCAAGGTTGGGCGAAGAAGATTGAAGTCCATATTTTTGTGAACAAACTTTGGAGATAGGTGGGTGGTCACAGTTTTTTTTTCTTCCATGGTTGGTTGGGAAGGGCCATGTTCACATAAATGTTTCAAATTTTGGTGATGGAATGCACCTTCTCACAATGTTAATAGTATGAGATTTGGTTTGAATGTAGCAGCACCCATGTGTACATGAACTGCTGGTTGCTTGTCATGCATCAATTTTGAATGAAATTCAATTGAGTTCAATCCAAGTTTCACCTTGACGACCTTCCACTAACCGCCTTGGTTAGCTAGAAAGCTATGATGGACAACATTGTTGGATTTATACTTTAATATCTTGGCCGGTTCAATAGCAATCATTTATTGTTTTTCAAAAAAGTTGAAAATTTCACATATTTCAATAATCCAAAAATAATATTTGCAAAGGAAAATATTGGACTTCCAAGAATATCCCATTTGTTGAAATGACAATTTCAAATTAAACTCTTTATTCAAATAACATGTGTTGAATTGCCCGAGGTACTATGGTATATTACCTTAAAGTAGGTGGAATACAAGCAAAACAACTAGTCATTACAGTTAGCTGAGGTTTAAAACCCGAGGATACCTTTTTTTTGTCCGCAGTCATTCATCCTTTGTGATGGACTGGTGGGTGCTCTGGTGGGCGCTTGGTCATTTTGGCTTCATAATCCTACTTTTATGAAGGATCTTATTTTTCCAAGTTTTTAATTTATGTGAAATTTGGAAATGGGATGTAATTTTCTCATGGGGGCTTTTTGGGAAAATTTTCAAACAACTTCTCCCAAAAAAGTAAGGAATTAAAGCTCGATTCGCAGTATTTAAACTCTCTGCTCTTATGCAAATTGAAAAAGTCCTAGAAACAATTTGGAGAAAAAAATCTTAGATTCCTATTCATCGAATAGCTACTCTTGGTGGAATCCTCCGAGATGATGGTTGCCAATGTGGCCGCATCACAAAATTGAATAAATAATTGTGTTCCAAACCGAGTAACCACATCAAAAAATATCCTATCTTTTTTTCTTCCAAAAAATTGAAGAATAAATTTAATACATGATAAATTCGATAACACCATGACCAAAAGTTCGTTGTCCTCCTCTGTTGTAATTAACAAACTTGATGAACTTGAATAGAATGCAAAGACTAAAAAACAAAACCCAAATATTTTGGCTCTCTATCCCTACAAGGTGAACTCAACTCTGTTTCCTTACTTATTCTGGCAATTTTTTTGAAAAAAATCCCAAGAACCTTTCACGAGGTCGACAACTCATTTCAAATTTTGCAATAATGTGAAATTTTTCATCAGGAAAAAAATGTTAATGTATAGGATTTTTCATATTTCTTTGGAATACAAAAAAAATTGGATCTACCAAATTGGCCTTGGGTGAACTGCAATAATGTTTTTTTTTTCAATTTTCCAAGGTTGCATCAAATGTGAACACCTCGCACAGGATTTGTGAATAAATTGCAACCTCTTCACAAAATAAAATAAAACCTTGTTGTGGGTTGGCTAACTATAGAAGATAATAATAGAAATCTGGGTATGTAATCTAACAACCACCCCCACCCCTTTCCCCCAAAACAGTAAAAAAAAAAAAAACTTCAAAAACACCCTTCTTCAAAACCTAGAACCTTAAACCCAAAAAATATATATATTCTGAATCTTTTTTTAAAAAATCCATCCCCATCCCCCCTCCCCCCAAGTCCCAAAAGCCCTTCTCCCCAAACGAGTAAAAATAATTCTAAAAAACAAAAGAAAATCTAACAACCACCCCCACCCCTTTCCACCAAAACAATATTAAAAATTCCAAAAACACCGTCCTCCAAAACCCTGAATCCCATGTCCCCCAAACCCAAAAAATATAAATAAATCTTAAAACCACCCCCACCCCTTTTCCCAAAATATGATTTAAAAAAAAGAAAAAAACCCCAAACTGACCCCACCCCCCACACTTAAAACCCACGCCCTCCAACCCAAAAACCCACACCCCCCAACCCCAAATCCTAGAAACCCACACCTTGCCTTAAAAACCCCCTGCAAAACCCAATTCCCAAACCCTGCTCCCCCTTTCAGCAGTAAAAAGTAACTTACAAAAATTACGGCCAGTAAAAAAAAATAACAAAAAGTAACTAAAGTCAACAAGAACAGCCACAGCATCATGGGCAAACAGCCACACATCACTGTGTTTTTTTCCTGGTCAAACAGCCACCAGCCACCGGCATTATGCCCATGATGCCTGGATCATACCTATAGTTACATAACTTTTTTATTCTGGATTTTTTTTCAATTCTGTAAATTTCTTCTCTCACAAAATGCCCTTCCGCACCTAATCATACCTTAAGAATTTATATATATATATGAAATGTGAAATGTGAAAAATGCACAAGTATCCAATGTAAGAACCTAATCTATAATTATGAAATCAAAGAATTCAATCTATAAGTATCGAATCTAAGAATGCCGTCATCTAAACTTGGAGAGAACGTACATGGTCCCTCCAATCAGCCCCATATAGGCCAATATAATGACAAGTAGCACCTACACGGTCCTCATAAATGCCCTTCTTGGGTAAAAACCCACGACCATTGGGCCTCATCAACATCAGGCCTGGAATACTACGATCTCTAACTAAGCTATACAAAAACCACTGTGCATGCTCTAAAAAGTCCTGTATGAGTGGTCGAACCTCAGGTGAATCCAATTCCCAGCCATCATATGCAAACTCTGGTAGTCCCTGCTCCGTCAACTGTTGTGTCAAAGCTTGAGCGACAACTACAGACCAATCACGGGCTTCCTGTAGTTGACGCCCCATGAATCTGCCACTCCACCCGATAGCTTGGCGAGCAAAAGTGTAAGCACTCCGCACTCGAATAGATGGTGCACGTTCATCTCTTCCATGAACCTCTGCCGCAAATGTCGAGATGTGGAACCGACACCAATACAAAAACATGTCCAAGGCAAATGACATAGTACCAAAAGGCCCACCTAACGCACTCTCTAGGCCTCCAATCCGGAATAAATCCAACTCGCTATAAAGTCGACGTCCATCAATCACCATCTCTGTGTGGACAGTGACCTCAACCCTGATGCCTGAAATGCGACTACTCAAGACATCTTCGGTCATTGCTCCCCAACGCTCCATCAAATCCTACAACTGTCTCAGCCTAGTACGCATCGTGCGCATAGTGGCTAGCATGTCATCCAACATCTGCCTCTGTATCACGGAAAGAATATCATGGCAAAGTACTTGGTAAACCTTGACCTTAACTACATGTGGGTCAAGGATTGGTCTAAAGTCCAAAGACCCATAGCCTACCTCATTGCACATCTCGTGCACAGTGCCCTCCCTGAACCTCCGCACCTCACATTACGCTTCACCAAACTTGTAAAGCTGCAATCCACCTGTAGGAAACTGGATCCCATAATCAAACATATTCTTCTGTGTTGGAACAGAATAACCCATCTTTGCACGACATCGTTGTATGAAACGATCAATCATGGGCTCTGCATCTTGCATCTTGCATCTTCCACTTCATCCCAAAAAATGACACCCGACATACTCTTGCACCTAAAGAGTGCAGAGCATCTGACATGGCCGAAATAGGAACATTGACTTGATTCCGTGATAGTGTTAAACTATCAGGACTACAAGTCAATGTCATACCAAAAGCTCGGCGCAATGTATTCACCAAGTCATCCTTGAATGCAGCCCTCTCCTGCTCATCACTCCCGGCATACACCTTGACCACTATGGGGTCAGAAATCACGTGGAGCCAATCATCAAAGTCTGGAAGATTTCTCACCGGCACCTTCCGATTCGCCGGGCGAACCATAATCCAGAACAATGCCGGTAAATCCTTGGTAAGCATCATAAAACAAGCTGCATCAAGATCTATAAAGTTTGGATCATTCACATCAGGATGCTCCAGTAAATCAATGCATGGATCACTAAGAGGAGGAAACTGAACTAGTGGAACACATATTGCATTGGCAAAGGGTGTACGACGGTACAAACACCTCAAAGTAAGAGTTGGGGGGTGTGCAATAAATGATGTTAAAGCTATAAAACGCTCTCGAAGACGACTGATAGTATTTCTAATGGGAGGCATATTGTAAAAAATCTACAAAAGTCAAATCTCAAATCTACCAAATGCCAAATTCAAAATCTACCAAATGCCGAAAGTCTACAAAACACAAATCTCAAATTTACCAAATATCAAAAGCCAAAAGCCAAAAGCCAAATCTACCAAATGCCAAACTCAAATCTACCAAATGCCAAAAGTTTACAAAAACTAGATTCTAACAACTAGATTCTAACAACTACTTTTTACTAACCACTTTTTAACAACTACTTTTTAAAAACTACTTTTTAACAACTACGTTTCAACAACTACTTTTCAACAACTACTTTTTACCAACTACTTTTTAACAACTACTTTTTACTAACTACTTTTTAACAACTACTTTTTACTAACTATTTTTTAACAACTACTTTTTACTAACTACTTTTTAACAACTACTTTTTACTAACTACTTTTTACCAACTACTTTTTATCAACTATTTTTTACCAACTACTTTTTACCAACATATTTCCATATATTTGGCAAAACTAAAACATAACTTTATTTTTTTGGCAAAACTTCATATAATTCCATATTTTTGGCACAACTTCACATATTTCCATATATTTGGCAAAACTTGGCATAACTTCATAAATTTGGCAAAAACTAACACATAACTTTATTTTTTTGGCAAAACTTCATATAATTCCATATTTTTGGCACAACTTCACATATTTCCATATATTTGGCAAAACTTGGCATAACTTCATAAATTTGGCAAAAACTAACACATAACTTTATTTTTTTGGCAAAACTTCATATAATTCCATATTTTTGGCATAACTTCACATATTTCCATACATTTGGCAAAAATTGGCATAACTCCATAAATTTGACAAAACTAAAACATAACTTTATATTTTTGGCAAAACTTCATATAATTCCACATTTTGGGCAAAACTTCACATATTTCCATATTTTTGGCAAAACTCGGCATAACTCCATAAATTTGGCAAAACTAAGACATAACTTTATATTTTTGGCAAAACTTGATATAATTCCATATTTTTGGCACAACTTCACATATTTCCATATTTTTGGCAAAACTTGGCATAACTCCATAAATTTGGCAAAACTAAGACATAACTTTATATTTTTGGCAAAACTTCATATAATTCCATATTTTTGGCAAAACTTCATATAATTCCATATTTTTGGCAAAACTTCATATAATTCCATATTTTTGGCAAAACTTCATATAATTCTATGTTTTCGGCAAAACCTCACATATTTCCATTTTTTGGCAAAACTTGGCACGACTCCATAAATTTGGCAAAACCTCAACTAATTACATAAATTTGGCAAAACTTGATACAACTACATATTTTTGGATTTTTCGTATCCCCAAGCAACTTTATGAATTGCACTACCCAAATTTACAAATTCTGTGACTGCCCAGGAAAAGTCAACCAGGGACTAAAAAGTCAAACCCCCCCATATCTTCCAAATGGTGATACGTTATGGTGGGTTTTTTACATCATTGGATTCAGAACACTTCAAAATGGGGGGGTAGGTCATCTCTAAATCCCAAAAAAAAACCACAATTGGGTCCAAATGCCCATGTAACCCAAAAACCCCAAATCTTCAATATCCTCCAAACCCTACACTTTTAGGCAATAATAACCCCACCAATAGCTTTAAAACACTTGAAAATGGGGGGGTAGGTCCCTTCAAAACTTTCAACACATTTCATAATTAACCCTTTATGCCCTCATCTATCCGGCCCCCCCAAAATTTCATACCCCCCATATCTTCCAAATGATGAACAATTATGGTCAGATTTTTTCACCATTGGCTTCAGAACCCTTGAAAATGGGGGGGTAGGTCACTTCAGAACCCAAAAAAAAAACCCCAATTTTGGTGGGAACACCCATGTAACCCTAAACCCTAAACCCTGAATTCCGCCTCAATGCGGTCCTTGAAAAACTCCCATGTGTAGCCATGGTTCTTCCCCTCCTCTTGTCTCACCGTCCACCACCATGTGGCGGCATAGCCTTTCAAGTAGGATTGGGCAAGCTCCACGGCGGAATTCCGTCCAACCTTGGCGGCATGGAGGTAGTCGTCCATTTCCGCAAGTGAAGCATCCACAACCTTGCGGTCGCGAGCACCATCGAAGTTCCCGGGTTTAGCCGGTTGGAACCTTTCACCCTTGGCGGCTCCCGTTTTGAGAGCCGCCACCAACTCACCAAAGTCGGGCCTCCCCATCTTGAGAAGTACTTCAAGATGCTCTTGGGTGAATAGGACTGAGCTCCTTTGTTCCTCCTCACTTTCGGGTTCATCTCGGTCCTCTCGGAGCCTTGGTTCCTCCTCACCAATGGATTCCGGCGGGGCTACTTGGTCCTCGGCGGGTTCCTCCAATGTAGTGTCTTGCGGTTGCTTGCGGTTCTTCTTGGGAGCCATCCCAACCCAAGAAGTGAGCTTCACCTTGAGCTCTGATACCACGTGACGCGCTCCTTGGTCCCGGGGTGAACCCACTTGAGGGTTCACCAATGTGAAGTTGCAGAAAGTTGGGACCGAAGGGCACGCTCTCGACTTCCAACTCTAGAAAGGGGTAGAGGGTTGAGTTGGAAGCCCCGGGATTAGACTAGGAAGAGGGACTAGAAGATCAAGCTTGAATCTGCATCGAAAAACCAACCACGGGAGGTTAGTTTAGCATTCGGGACACCCTTTGGTGTTGGGACTTGCCACGGGCACTTGGACACACAAGACTCACCACGGCCCGAACTCGGGAGTAAGCCATCACCTTACTCCCTTTAGTATTCTCTGCAGCTCGCCACGGAGGAGGCATCCAAATGGCACAAATTCCCGGGACTCCCGAAATGGAGTCCCGATTTTGTCCCGGCGGGACTCCCGGAACTTTGAACCGCCATAACTCCCGATTGCAGAGTTGGATCGCGACGAGGTCTGAACCAAAGTTGTAGCCCTCGTCGAGATCTTTCCAACGCCGTATCGCACTCCCGATTCGGATGTCGGGAAGGCATCGATTCCCGACTTTTAGTGCTCGGGAGTCAAACTGGCAGTTTGACTCCCGGCCCTTCTTTTGCCCATAACTTGGGCTGCAGATGTCCGAATTGCCAATGCGAGGGCATTTTCGACATCTAAGTTTCAAGAGCTTTCTAACGACACCAAGAACACCTCAATGCGAGGTGTTTTGCCCCTTGCTATCGAGCTCTAAACATTCGGGAGTCCCGGAGGACTCCAAATCCCCAACTTTTCCAAGTGTTGGGCTTCACCCCCACACTTGGCCAAGTTAGGGTTGCGACAGTCACGGGCACAGAAAACGCTCTCAGCGGCTACCATTAACGATCATGATATTCCCTGGGCGCCACGTCACCTTCCTTCCAACTTGAGTTCTTAGACGTGGGGCTATAGTGACTCAGAGTTGACAAATGAGATAAATGTGCTGGTTTTCTATTGGTCACTTAAGTACACCAACTCTTTTCGCACCTGAGGGTCATAAATGCGTTTTTCCTTCAAAAAGGAAGTTTTATTTTATGTGTAGGTAAGGTAGATTTTAGCATAGCCAATGGGTGAAGAAGAAAGACTCCAACATTGGAATAGGGGTTTAGGATTTAGGGTTCAAATTTTTAGGTTTTTTGGGGGATGGGTTTGGGGTGAAGGGTAGAGTTGGGGTTTGGGTTGTGGTTCTTTCACCTTCTTTTGCAACCCATTTATATTATTTCCCATTTTGAGTATATATGGGAGGAATAAAGAGAATTACCCAATACAATTGAGTTACTTTGTTGCTTGAATTCTTGGAAATAATATAAAATATATGGGAGCCTGTGAGCCATGGATTATAGCTCAACAATTAGTTAAGCTTTAGTTCCTTAAATTTCCTTAATACTAATGATTTGAATGCTTATAAACCTTCAAGTAGTGATTATTAAAAGGTTGAATTAGTTTTTTGTGATATTTCTAGGCATAGAGTAATTCTTTATTTCAGTGGATGTAACGCTTAATTAGTATAGGACCTAGTAAACCTTTTAAAATACATTATCCTTTTTAGTTTGTGGAGAACGGGAAAGGGATGTAGAATTAGATGTGATTTATTGATATATAGGGAATACAAGCCCATAATTAATAATATTTCGCATGACAAGGTTGAATTAGTCTGTAGAATGATTTTCAAGCACTAATGATGTACTTATAGGATTTTTAGGATGTAGTCCTAATACATCTTTATTTAATTTCACTTCTACCAAACTTTGAGATAGAATCAAAATCAAACTTAAGTAGCAACAGTTTCGCCTGAGTAGCCTCAAGTGAATTACAACTGAAGAACTAACTAAAAGGCTAGATCATAGTTGTAGAAATTCTAGGATGCGACAAATGGTGCGAGCGAGGTACTCGGCTCGCTGCTCCAGGGGAAGTGGGTTGATCGGACCTTGTAGCCAACGATAATGGTCGTCACCTGGAACCCACGTTCGACAATGGAGACGGACATCATCATCTTCGCACTGGCACTCTTCAAACCTTTCTGGCGTGGCTCCACGAGCAGGAACAAATTCTAGGTAAATTGCTAAGGCGTGTGGGTTAGGAGAGAGTCGACGATCCCATACCGAACGAGCAACTTGAGTGCGCATCATTCTCTTGGGCGGTTCTTCTTCGCACAGCCGTTGAGAAACATCCAAGTCGAGCGGTGCTTCTTCAAGCTCTTCTTGTTGTACGAGTGCGACCGAAGGATTTGAAGGCGTAGCGTTGTCGTCCGCCATGATTAGTTGCGCCTGCATCAACAAAAAAACCAAGAAGGTAGTAAGAACAAGATGATACTGGCGTTTAGAAGGGGTCAAGGCCTTTTTATTGAACAAATTAGGGTAGGCGTAAGGTGTGGGAGTGATGGCGGAACCTCATGAAAACTCAAACACCCTAGATCCAATGGATTCATCAAACCCTAAATTCAACGGTGGATCTAGAAGTATGTGAGAGTTTTTGTGATGCAAATTGTAATTCCAATTTACTATGTATTACATAGTTAATTAGTGCATAGTAAAGTAAATAGGTAGGGAATATCAAGGAAGTAAATGGTACATGGAAATGTTACTTCAACCATTGAAGTGATCAAGTAAGAACTCAAGGATTTTTTCCTTGTTACTATTGATAAATGATCCTAGTAGTTAGTTACTTGAAGTAATTAGGATGAAAAAGGGGGATGTGAGGGTCAACGAACGGAAAAGATATGGATCAAGCTCAAGAGGCCTCATCAAGATATCCAAGATAAGGGGGAGGATGGATCCTTGACTCCTATTAGTCATGAAGATTGTCATCCTCCTTGATTGGAGGATGGAATCTCTCTTATGGTTCATTGGGCCCAAGGATTCTCATCCTAAATTCAATTGGATGGCAATTCCTTCTCAAAATCTCATTGGCCCTTAGAGGATGAAGAGGCCATTGATTGGTGCAAAAGGATTTCGAAGATCTCATTGGACAAGGGAAACAAGCTCAAGGGGTCATGGAGGCTCACCAAGGAAGAGGGCATTGTGTGTATGTGGAAAAGCAAGAAGGAGGAAAAGAAGGAGTGGAAGGAAGATTGGTTGTTAGTTCTTATGTGTGCAAGAATCAAGCATAGAAAGAGTGTGTGTAAGAACTAGGCATGAAAAGAACTTGTGTAGCAAGTGCTTGTTGCGAAGCCTCTGGACTTCTGGTTAATTAATTGTTTCTCTCAAATCCATCGTTGGATTTGCGTCAAAATTAGATCAGTCTTAGTTTGGAAGGTGTAAAAGGTCCTCCCCAAAATTCAGCTCGATCGGGCTTTTTGTAAGGGAGTTGCAGGTGTTGGAAGTAGAGGGTGTTGAAGAGGGTTTCATGGAAGGATTTCCATGGTGAAGCCTCTGGACTTTTGGTTGATTAATTGTTTCTCTCAAATCCACCGTTGGATTTGCTTCAAAATTAAATCGGTTTTAGTTTAAGAGTTGTAAAAGCTTGTCTTCAAATTTCAGCTTGATCGGTTTTGCTGTGAGGGAGTTGCAGGTGTTGGAAGTAGAAGAGGTTGAGATGTTTGTTTTGTTTTCCTCAATCAAAGCAAGTAGTTTTAGTTTCGGGCTTAACTTTGGACAAAGACATAAAATAAAATAAAAACTCATGAGATTTGGACACAATGCATTAGATCATTAGTGAATTCATTACGTACTTTGAACCACTTACTTGTTAGACTACAACTACATAGTAGTTCCACTTCCGACCGAGTTTTATGTGAGTGCATATCTTGATGGTGAAGGTGTGCAAATAATGTTCACAGAGCCCCAAATAAACACGTTGCAATTGGCGGATAGCATCAAATTTAGGGCTAAACGAACCCACCGGAGAGGGGACGGGAGGGGATGGGTTTGGAGTGAAGGGAAAAAAAAAAGCAGGCACGGGCGGATTGTGTCTGACTGTCACGGGCACCCACTAGGGGGGATGGGTTTAGAATGAAGGAAAAAAATAAAAGGCAGGCACGGGCGGATTGTGTCCGACCGTCACGGGCACCCACTAGTAAGTATAGGAAAGAGGATGGAGACCAGACCGGAGCCTCTTGAGCCAGGAAGTTATTGTCTAGAATGTTTCTTCCTTCTACGAAACCGGTTTGGTATGGTCTGATCACGAGAGGAAGGAATTCTTGGATTCTTCTAGCTAAAGTTTTGGCAATGATCTTGTTTATGCTTCCCAAAAGTGTGATTGGGCGCCAATTCCCCAGTTCTGAGTGCTCCCCTGACTTGGGAATCAGGGTGATCATGCCCTCCTTAATGTGTTCCCAGGTCAATCCTCGTGCTAACATGACCTTGAAAGCTAGTAGTCACGTGGGGGCTACCTCATCCACGTATTCTTGAAATAATTATGTTGGGATTCCATCGTGCCTTCGGGCCTTGCCTTTGGGGACCACGAAGTGCCGTTGCTGATGAATGAATGAAAAAAGCTTGACCTTTATGAAATGGTCCGACCTGATTTTAGCCCGGGTTGTGGATAGAGACGTTATTAAAAACGTTTTTGACGTCAACTTGCATCATGACCCAATTAGGGTGTCGGTTGAGGAAGACTCTAATGCCAAAAATGATGGTCTCGTAGCCTTTGCGGGGTCAATATTCCAAACTGATGGGGGGGGGGGTAAGTACTTTTGAAAGGCCCCCTCAAACTATAGGACAATGGAATGATTAATAAATCGAATAAACACTTCACCTACAGCAATAACACGAAGGCCTTCGAGTTTGGAGCCTAAAACATTACGCTAAAACAGCCTGACATTATCAACTCTAGTGCCCTAATCAGGAGTTCTGTATGTCGCTATCACATTTGGCAAAAATGGGGAGCGCCCAATGAAATCAGTCTTTCCTGGCCCTTTGTCATGCCTCGTGAAGCTGTCTTCGAGAGAGAAGTTTAAACCCCTGGAGTCCGAGGGTACCATGTAGGAGGCTTTTCCTACCCTAGTGATGACATTCTTCATTTTGCACATTAAAATTCTTCATTTAGCACCTTGTCAAAACATTATTGATTTGCGAATGTTTACCAAATTACACTAGTAAACATTAGGCCAAAACAGCCTGACATTATCCAGTGTAATGCCCCGACCAGGAGTTCTGTATGTCGCTATCACATCTGGCAAAAATGGGGAGCGCCCAATGACATTAGTCTTTCCTGGCCTTTTGTCATGCTTGGTGAAGCTGTCTTCGAAAGAGAAGTTGACCCCCTGGAGTCCGAGGGTACCATGTAGGAGGCTTCTCCTACCCTAGTGACGACATTCTTCATTTTGCACATTAAAATTCTTCATTTAGCACCTTGTCAAAACATTATTGACCCGCGAATGTTTACCAAATTACACTGGTAAACATTAGGCTAAAACAGCCTGACATTATCCAGTGTAATGCCCCGACCAGGAGTTCTGTATCTCGCTTTATTGTTTTTGGCCGACATTGTTGGTTATCATTGGGCACACTAAGCATCTGGAGCTGGGTCTGGTAAGCACAGTACCGCAGACGATCTGGAGTGGACTGCCCTAGCCTATCATAATACTTGAGAGTTTGTTGCCACCAGAAATGCTCCCTTGGATACCTTCCAAACTCACCCGACACAGCAAAAGTGCTTGTTGTTTTATTGACCCCCGACATTCCTCTCAGGAACATTCTGTGTACTTGTTCTACTTGTTGCAACCCTGTCGCCCCTGTACCACATGTCCACACCTCGCATGCATGGCTCCGTATTGGGCGTACCGGTGAGTCGAGTAGCTGGCACATTACTTCCAGATTTGTTCCTTGCTCTTCGTTTTGTACTTGTTCCTTGCTATTCCTTCCCTGCATCTTGCAAACCCAAGAAAAGGATCGAAGGATAAAGAAAATATACTACGACAAATTGAAAAAAATAGGAAAAGAAAAATAAATGATAAAAATTAGACAAATAAATATAAATAAATGATTAAGTAAAACCAAGAAATACAACAAAAAAAACGATAAGAAACATTCGGTAAGAAGAAGAATATGGATAATGGACAAAAACGAGGATTCCGGCGAAAGAGGGGAGGACGAAAAAAGGGGGAAGAAAATGCCTTTTAAAAGTCAAGGAAAAAATACAAGAAAAAAAAAGGAAGACGAGAAGAAAGGAAAAAATCCAAAGTGGAATAGCTTGTGGTCTCCTGATAACCAAAAAAAGAACGCAAAAAAAATTCCTTTGGAAGATGTACAAAACAAAACCCCCAACCAAAAAAAAAAAAAAACTGTTTTTTTAACACAAAACCCCCTCGCCGAAATATATATGTACCGTTGACCTCTCGCAATCTATGGAAAAAAAGTTCACTATTTCAACACCTCCGCCCGTGCATTTTCCTAAAATAACCTTCACCTCTTGTCCCACCTCTCTTCCAAAACCCAGAAAAAAACGATCCTCGCATACCTCCACTCCCATTCTAGTCAAATAGCCCAAACGTTAGAAACTTCAATATCAAAATTAAACCTTGTTCAAGGGGCCGAGAGGATGGGGAAAGAAAAATAAAAATAAACAATCACAATCTAATCCTAAACCCACCTTGAACAAGAAATTAATAAATCTTTTCATGACATCCCCCCCCCGGGGTGTGCCAGCTTCCCATTGGTTACACTCGTGAAAAGTTGGACACTTGAAGCGCCTGGATGGACTATGATGGGGCCCCCTATTTTTTTTTCCCTGCAATTCCTTTATATATATTTATATATATATCTACTTATATAAAGAAATGGTGTCCACGTGTTTGAAACGGTTATTCAGGATTGGCTGGAGCTTCCCACCCCCTCCCCCCCCCCCCCCAAACTTAAAAGGAAAAATGCAAGGTACATTCAGTGTGTGCTTGGGCCTTCCCATTGGCTGCATGAAATTTCTCCTCCCAAAAAAGTTTATCGCCATTTTTGGCCTGACCTTTACCCCTCACAAGTCCAACTTTTTTTTATTGAATTTGATTGGCCCCGGCAATAAAAGATTGAAAATATGAAGGCTCACAAAAATTGAAGATTCTATGGACGGATGGAGTGCCTCCCCCTTTGGCCCACCGATATACGTGAGAAGGGGAGGACTTTGAGCAAAATATATGAGATTAAAGCAAGGTGCAATTGGGAACACCCATGGGGAACACATTGGGAACCTGTTGGAACAAAGGAAAAATGAAAAAAATCTTCCTCTTTCCCCCTCACCCCTCCCCCCCAAAACTTAAAAGAAAACCCATGGGGAACACATTGGGAACTTGTTGGAACAAAGGGAAAATGGAATAAATCTTCTTCTCTCCCCCCCCCCCCCCAAAACTTAAAAGGAAAAAACAAGACACCTTGAGTGCAGGCTAAGCCTTCCCACTGGCTGCATGAAACTTATATTCCCAAAACTTTTTGGCACCGTTTTCAACCTTGACTAATACCCCCATTATAAACTGGGGGTACTTATTATTTATTCAATTAGGAGGTTGCACACAATCCTTTCTTCTGATCGAAGAAGATTTTATTCAAGACGAAGAAAATGCATGCGGGAGAACTGCTTCAAAAACTTCCAGAAAATCGAAGAAAATATATCGAAAATCAGAGGAGAAGTTTGATCCATGAGGAATGGAATTAAAAGATTAAAAAAAAGAAAAGAAGAGCGAGGAATGATGTTGAGTCTTGTAGAGAACTTGTGTTGCAGTGAAAACGGCGAACTGAGGTCGTTTTTTTCTAGGGACCTGAATTTGGACCTGGAGTTTTTCCGCCCCTCCGTGGAGGAAGATCCCAGGTGCCAACAAGTGGCGCTAAAGCTGGCGCTCTCTCGTTGGTTTAATTAAATTCCAAAATCCAAAATTAAGGGGCCTATTCTCTTAATTAATTGATTTTTCTCTTAAATCTCGATTTCCATTAGCGTGAAAAACCAAATCACTAGGTTTCGATTTTTCGCGTTCTTGTTTAACATCAGCTTTCCTTTGGGGGGGCGAAATCTTGCCACTTAGCATTAAAAAAAAAAAAAGTAAGTATCCTACAAAGGATTTTTTGTGAAAAAATAGTTGAAAGTAGCCATTCTTTGCTTTTTGGTGAATTTTTTGCTATGGCAATAGAAAAACAGGAGGGTGCTAAAGGTATCTAGGTCTTTCTTTGAAAAATATGGGTCCAAGTGACCACATTATGAGGAAAAACATTCTGAAGTCGCCATATTTCGAGAATTGGTTTCAAAAAGTCACCAAATTAAAGGAGGAACCCTAATTTTTTTCTACTGGGCGTCTAGCCAAATTTGGCTAAGTCCTCTTGTGCTTGATGGCCAACCCACTTCATTCACTAATTTGAAAAAAAAAATACTGCTCACCATAGAAAGGGGGAAAAAAAGGGTTGAAAATCGCCAGATTTAGACCAAAGCTTCTAAAAAAATTCGACTTTCCTCTTTGACCTGTTGCCAAATTTGGCTAAGGATGATTGCCCAATGCCAACTCTCCTACCTCACAAAATTGAAAAAGAAAACCTTGCACAAAAATGGGGAAATTTAGTGGCGAAAAGTGAGAGGGCGATGGGTAGTAACTTAATAATCTACTCAGATCTTTCTAGAAGAAGCAGCCCCCAAACCCTCCCCCGGCAGCCCTCATTGGCTCGGACTCCGAAACTTAATTACATGATTCAATCCCCTGGGTTTAGGGTTTAGGGTTTATCGGCCGAGCGTCATCATCTCTCATTCGCTGCTTCCTGCTTTTTTTACGCTGCCGAGAACGGTTGTTGCCAGCTGCTGAGGCCAAGCGTCATCATCTCTCATTCGCTGCTTCCTACTTCCACCACCGAGACCATCCGCGTCCCATTTTTGCTGCTGCAAGCTACTGGGTAGATCCCGTTTCCCTACAGCCTACCCTACCTCCCCCAAGTTTCAATTTTTGCACTAGCTCATGCTGCTGAGGCCGAGCGTCATCATCTCTCATTCGCTGCTTCCTGCTTTTTTTACGCTGCCGAGAACGGTTGCTGCCAGCTGCTGAGGCCGAGCGTCATCATCTCTCATTCGCTGCTTCCTGCTTTTTTTACGCTGCCGAGAACGGTTGCTGCCAGCTGCTGAGGCCGAGCGTCATCATCTCTCATTCGCTGCTTCCTGCTTCCACCACCGAGACCATCCGTGTCCCGTTTTTGCTGCTGCAAGCTGCTGGGTAGATCCCGTTTCCCTGCAGCCTACCCTACCTCCCCCAAGTTTCAATTTTTGCACTAGCTCATGCTGGCGGTTCGTCTAGTTGTTGCGGGTGTGTTGTAATGCAGATAGAAGATTAAGACAGCGGTTAATAATATCCTGTAGACACGACCATCTTCTTCATTAGTACTAGAGCCTGAAATTTACATCTTTTGTGTGTGGATGGGGGAGGAGCCCAGAACGGAGGTGCACTCAAGTCCGGATATTTGCATGTGGTGATTGTGTGAGGCATATTGTACTGCTGAAACAGCTGCTCAATCCCCTCCCTCAATCCCATTGCAGGCGCCTGCATAAAGCAAGAAGCAGCAACCAGCTTATAGTATTGTTATTGCTTCGACCTGCACCAGGGTTGATATTCCTTAATATAGCTTTCTCTTCATTTATAACGTACGCAACAGCTATAGCAGCCGATCGGTCGACCACAGCTAGTTTCCCTCATGACCATGAATTGCAACCAAAGTCGAACCGTGCAGATTTGCACTACCAGAAGAACAAGAGATTCGATCCTGCTAATATTGAGCAGCAACATCGCACCATGGAAGCTGCAAACATAAGAGTTACAGTAAGCATTCAGCAGTAAGCTCTTTCAAACTGATCTCCAACTGATTGGATTTTTCTTTCCTATACAAATCGTAAGCATTCTGGATTCCATTTCGACATGATTATGGAAACCACATGTTTTGAGCTTCAGTTTGCAAATTCCTCTAGCTAGATCTAGCTAATTTTCCATCTCATATGTAGTACAATTTCCCCTTTTGGTATTCTTGAAGAAACTCTCAAGGCTCATGCTAAAGATCAGCTCCAGCTGAGGAATATTTCAAACATATAACAAATCCCCAAAACAGTTTGAGTAATTATTATCTAAGGCGCGAGTCGGCTGCAGTTATCGGATGGCGATATTGTATCTTGCGTCCCCATAAACGAGCAACCCGCTATCAACAAGGACTCCGACTATTTACCTATCCAGGTACGTCGACACAAATCTTCCTCTTCCCATCCGAGCGACTTTTCAGATCAATCCGGATCACCGGATCGATCTTTTAATACAAAATTCTAGAAAATCTGTAAACATCTAGATGTATGGTCTGCTGCAAATACTAGCTAGGGTACTCCAGAAACTAAATTGAAAATTTCAGCGTGCTAGCTTATAGCGATCTGCTGCATTGAATCTCGGCTCAATGTGAGCTATTTGTACATTTTGTACCTGCATTTTTTGAAGTCCGGATATTTGCATGTGGTGATTGTGTGAGGCATATTGCAATGCTGAAGCATTGCAATTTTGCAGGTCTTGGACTCATCTCAAAGGACTTCTTTCCCTATTGCATGCAAAGAGTTTGTTTCACTAACCACTTGCCAATCTTAGGACCAAACAGCTACACAAACTTTGAGATGGTCACAGGGACCATATAGTCACTGATGAGGTGTGCCACTTGGTGGCTCCACACCTACTAGCTCTTTTTAATTTGGTCACTGCACTTACCATTTAGAATGCTTGGATGTAGAACCATTAATCTTGGACTTAGAACTGCACTAGACAAATCAATGTGATACAGGAAACTTGTCCATCTATATGTGCTTGTTCATTATCTGTCTTAATATTTTCGATGATCGGTTATATAGTGGTAGTTACCAATAACAACAACAGTCTGCCAATTGTGTGAGCCTATCTATCTTGCTAACGCATTGCTAACAGTTCTCTTTGCACAGCTCTTTTGTTGTGGTTTTCTATGGACACCAGCTCCATTCTAGAGGATCATTGCAATAACAAGTGATGAAATGCTACAACTGGGAAGTGGTCACAGGTATTTTGGAGCTGTGTATGTGACACATGGTACTGAGAACAGTAAACAAGCTGCATGGTCCACAACATAACTGCAGACAGGTCAGATTTACTGTGGAGCACACTTCCATTTCTCCTAGTCTGCGAGCAACCAGGTACACTGACACTACTAGGACATTACACTTAATAGATATTTGTCTTGGTCAGCTCGGAGTTCATTTTACATAAAGCATGAAAATGACTACCTACTTGTTTCGTAGGAATGAGCAATGAGAAAAGCAAGTGGATTTTAATCAAACATATATTTTAAACTCACAAATTATATAACAACAAAAAATGAAATAGCTGAAGACTACAAGTGTGCAGTTATTCTCTCTTGAGGGAGTTGTTTAGATTTTTCTGCAAATCTTTCACCACTGTAACAAACTGTCCATCTGCACTCCCACAGGATTTCCTGCTCTTGTAGTGGAATGCCAATTACTTACCGAAGTCATCAACAGGAAAACAAATGATTTTGCCTCCACTTTGCATACAATTTAGGCCAGCCTGAAAAGCCTTGACCATTGTACAGATTGTAGGTTTGTGCCTTTATTTTTGTAGTAGCATCTCAGTCTACTGGATCAGAGAGTCATGTTAGGTGCTGATTTGGCCAGTACTTCAGGCTAAGTGCTGAATTAGTGGCTGCTTCAGAGCTGAAACTTGTGAATACAAGGAATTGGGATGAATGTTCATTGTACCTGTGCTGCTACAAAATTATTGGATAGATTACAAACCAATCTGATCTCTTCAACTGTTTCCAAGTTAAGAGAGAGTTCGGCACTTAAGCATAGGAACAGTGTGGGCACATGTTGACGGAAATTGTCTCTTGTTCTCAAGTGTGTCTATGACGCGCTCCTTGGTCCCGGGGTGAACCCACTTGAGGGTTCACCAAATGTCAAGTTGCGGAAGTTGGGACCGAAGGGCACGCTCCTGGCTTCCAACTCTAAAAAGGGGTAAAGGGTTGAGTTGGGAGCCCTGGGATTAGACTAGGAAGAGGGACTAGTAGATCAAGCACGAATCTGCATCAAAACAAACCATCCAAGTGGTTAGTTCACATTCCGGGACACCCTTTGGTGTTGGGACTTGCCACGGGCACTTGGACCACAAGACTCACCATGGCCCGGATTTGGGGAGTAAGCCACCACCTTACTCCCTATAGTATTCTCTGTAGCTCGCCACGGAGGTGGCATCCAAATGGCACAAATTCCCGGGACTCCCGAAATGGAGTCCCGATTTTGTCCCGGCGGGACTCCCGGAACTTTGAACTGCCATAACTCCCGACTGCAGAGTTGGATCGCGACGAGGTCTGAACGAAAGTTGTAGCCCTCGTCGAGATCTTTCCAACGCCGTATCGCACTCCCGATTCGGATGTCGGGAAGGCATCGATTCCCGACTTTTAGTGCTCGGGAGTCAAACTGGCAGTTTGACTCCCGGCCCTTCTTTTGCCCATAACTTGGGCTGCAGATGTCCAAATGGCCAATGCGAGGCCATTTTCGATATCTACGTTTCAAGACCTTTCCAACGACACCAAGAACACCCCAATGCGAGGTGTTTTGCCCCTTGCTGTCGAGCTCTGAAAATTCGGGAGTCCCGAAGGACTCCAAATCCTCAACTTTTCCAAGTGTTGGGCTTCACCCCCACACTTGGCCAAGTTAGGGTTGCGACAGTCTAGATGTTTCAGGTCCAGACTCCATGGCTTGAATGGCCAAATTTCTTTGATGGAAGGAATTCTGCGTTAATGACTTTGCTGCATCATACACTTCGGGAATTTGTAAAACTCAGGTGTAGTCAAATTTGCATTGTTTATCTAAATTATGTGCTTTGTGTGCACAGCCAGTAAGAGGTGGGACATTGCCTAAATTTGCAGCTTGGGATGCAAAGGAGCCCACTGTTGGAGATGGGTTCACAATGATATTCCAAAAAGCATCAGTTAAGAAGAAGGAGGGTGGACCTGTGCGCATTCCACAGATAAGCAGTGAACCTCCAGCAGGTAGTTTGGACGACTACTCTTAGAAGCAGCCAAGTGCACGATCAAAGAAACAGACTCAAAGCAAACGGTAAACTGACATTGGTACTTATCTACTCTTCCTTTACTATATGTAATGATGATAGCAAATTATTGACCCCGATTTATAACGGCGCTATGAATTGCACATGATTTGGAAAAATTTACTGACTTGTTACAACGTAAAAGTCTTGTTGCAACGTAAAAGTCTTGTGGGCCACATGCTGCGGATGTTTTCTTTGTTTGGTGTCGGCGGACACCTCTTGACGGGCTGGGTATGGCATTACAGGCCCCTTGATCGATGTCGATTGGGTATGTATGAGCCGATTGGCATTCAAGAGGTGCCCGCCTTCCATTCCAAAAAAAAAACGTCCTGTGGCCGTCTTTTTTGCATTTTCCAGCTCCATTTTTTTATGTTTCGAGAAGAAGGGTAAATCAATTGGAGTGCTGGTTGAGGTGCTTTCCTGTGCGTATTCTGACAATCGTTGCCATGGCTACGGAGGGACATCGATGCGATATATGCGCATGGACTCTCCGACCGTGCACAGATGTCGAGCAACACAATTCTGGATTGTTGCATCGGACATTGTTGGACGCTTCCGCACGCCTCACGCCTAAGGAGTTTGGAAGGTTTCGCCAGAGGGTGGCTTTAGACGGTCCCAAGAAAGGTAGAACTCGCTTGAAGCAAGTAATCAAGCAAGCATTGAAGGTTGCGCCACAGGTATGGCTTCCTTTTCTACACTAATGTTTTTTATTTTGATGCATTTACTGTCCGAGCAATCTCGTCAATGGATGTTGTTGTGTGACAGGGTCAACTTCCTAGGCTCGGAACCCTTGCGTTGTGGGAAGAGCCCAAACCATTGGCGACGAGAGACGGGGATGCATTGCAAGCGGTCGATGGATCGGATGGCATTGTGATGGTGGAGGAGCCTTGCGATTGGTTAGCATTTTTAAAATCTCGTAAAAGCTGAATGGATAATTATGTTTTTGATTTAACACTCGCTCGGAATCGTAATCCATCTCACTAGATCTTGTGGATTCCTCGCAGGAATATCAAACTACATTCTACGAAATATTGGGGTCCCGGTGAGAGTGCTTGGATCATCCGGCATTTTCGCAACGAAGGGCACAGTGTCCCTGGCTTCGTGCGGCAAGTGATAGGGCTCGGACACACAATTTCCGACGAAGGGAAAAACAAGGGAACATATCCCAATCTCCGTGATTTCAAAGAACTGAGTGAAGATTGCATGCTCATTTATCACGAAGAAATGGTGGCAATCCTTTTGCATGGGTTTGTTCCCTCTACGGAAGCGTCGGAGCATCTTCAAACATTAGGATATTTGTTTTGGCACGGCGGCACTATCTTTCGGTCCTGTTCTCGGGAATCTAGAATGGCGCTGTTCGGGCATAGACTTTGCCGTTTCGATCTTACCGTGGATAGGTCTGCACTCTTCCACTACCCAAACTCAGTTTATGCATGCTATAATTTAAATAACCTCTTTTCTCCTGATGCCTGGTTTTCTTTTCTTTAGGTACCAACACCCTATAAAAAATACTAAAAACAAGGAAACTTGCCCGCAAGAAGAATTGGAACGCTCCGCAGATGCTTGGGCCACCGAGTTTGTGGAGAAGAATCTGCGTCCCCAGTTGACATCCTGGCTCCAAGAATTGGACGGCTTCTTCTCGGAACAATTGCCCTTTGGCACTTCTCGGATCGGGAGGACTTGAAAAGAGCACCCGACCACTCCAAAGTAGTCGAAACACTCATTCATAACTGAGAAACAAATCTCATTGCAACTATTGTGAACAAAAGTCCTAAAAAACACATCGTCCATTCCGAGAAACTCGTCCTCCCAGGCTCGTAGCACGAGAAGAAAACTCCAAGAAAGACAATGTAGACACTATGCATGCTTTGAATACTTAAAACCTATCTCTGTTTGTGTTGCCAAAGTAAGGTGTCTAGAACTTCGGTGGAAGTTGGAGGAGGATAAACGGGGACTTTTTGAAACTGTTGTGCTTTCAATACGTACATGATATCCAAGATATGAGATCAAAAAGGCTGGAAGAAGTCCAACAACCTTCTCCGAGTCTGATATCCAAATCCAGGTTCAAAACAAGATCCGCAGCTGCAACCCGAACCAAACTTATTATTGCATCTAGAAGTAGAACTCGAACCAAACTTAATGTTGGCTCTAGAAGCAGAAGGAAAAGGCCGGACCTTTTGAAAAAACAAATGTAGTATGGACAAGTATACCATAATCTCTCCACAAAAAATGTCCACAAACAGCTATACAAAATCTGCATCCTACATCTCTCTTGCATTATTCTGGCAACAATCCGAAGACTCAATAAAGATGTTGACAAGCACTCATGATACATTAGCGAATCCAAAACATCACTAGTGTCCTCATTCGAGCTGCAGTCTGATATCCGAATCCGGGTTCCAAACAAGATCCGCAGCTGCAACCTGAACCGAACTTAGTCTTGAGTCTAGAGGCAGAACTCGAACCAAACTTAGTGTTGGTTCTAGAAGCAGAAGTCAAAGGCCGGAGCTTTTGAAAAAACAAATGTAGTATGGACAAGTATACCATAATCTTTCCACAAAAAAATGTCCACAAACACCTATACAAAATCTGCATCCTACATGTCCTTGCATTATTCTAGCAGCAATCTGGGACTCAATAAAGATGTTGACAAGCACTCATGATACATTAGCCAATCCAAAACATCATTAGGGTCCTCATTCGAGCTGCAGTCTGATATCTGAATCCGGGTTCCAAACAAGATCCGCAACTACAACCCGAACCGAACTTAGTCTTGAGTCTAGAAGCAGAACTCGAACTAGACTGAGTGTTGGTTCTAGAAACAGAAGTAAAAGGCCGGAGCTCTTGAAAAAACAAAAGTAGTATGGAAAAAGTACACCATAATCTCTCCACAAAAAATGTCCACGAACAACTATACAAAATCTGCATCCTGCATTTCTCTTCCATTATTCTGGCAGCAATCTGAAGACTCAATAAAGATGTTGACAAGCACTCATGATACATTAGCGAATCCAAAACATCACGAGGGTCCTCATTCAAGCTGCAGTCTGATATCCAAATCCGGGTTCAAAACAAGATCCGCAGCTGCAACCCGAACCAAACTTAGTCTTAAGTCTAAGGCAGAACTCGAACCAAACTTAGTGTTGGTTCTAGAAGCAGAAGTCAAAAGGCCAGAGCTTTTGAAAAAACAAATGTAGTATGGACAAGTATACCATAATCTCTCCACAAAAAAAATGTCCACAAACAGTTATATAAAATCTGCATCCTGTATTTCTCTTGCATTATTCTGGCAACAATCTGAAGAGTCAATAAAGATGTTGACAAGCACTAATGATACATTAGCTAATCCAAAACATCGGTAGTGTCCTCATTCAAGCTGCAGTCTGATATCCGAATCCGGGTTCACAACAAGATTCGCAGCTGCAACCCGAACCAAACTTATTCTTGCATCTAGAAGTAGAACTCGAACCAAATTGAGTGTTGGTTCTAGAAGCAGAAGTAAAAGGCCGAAGCTCTTGAAAAAACAAAAGTAGTATGGAAAGAGTACACCATAATCTCTCCTCAAAAAAAATGTCCACAAACAGCTATACAAAATCTGCATCCTACATCTCTCTTGCATTATTCTGGCAGCAACATGAGACTCAATAAAGATGTTGACAAGCACTCATGATACATTAGCCAATCCAAAACATCACTAGGGTCCTCATTCGAGCTGCAGTCTGATATCCGAATCCGGGTTCCAGACAAGATCCGTAGCTGCAACCCGAACCGAACTTAGTCTTGAGTCCAGAGGCAGAACTCGAACCAAACTTAGTGTTGGTTCTAGAAGCAGAAGTCAAAGGCCGGAGCTTTTGAAAAAGCAAATGTAGTATGGACAAGTATACCATAATCTCTCCACACAAAATGTCCACAAACAGCTATACAAAATCTGCATCCTGCATGTCCTTGCATTATTCTAGCAGCAATCTGAGGCTCAGTAAAGATGGTGACAAGCACTCATGATACATTGGCCAATCCAAAACATCACTAGGGTCCTCATTCGAGCTACAGTCTGGTATCTGAATCCAAGTTCCAAACAAGATCCGCAGCTGCAACCCGAACCAAACTTAGTCTTGAGTCTAGAGGTAGAACTCGAACCAAACTTAGTGTTGGTTCTAGAAGCAGAAGTAAAAGGTCGGAGCTTTTGAAAAAGCAAAAGTAATATGGACAAGTATACCATAATCTCTCCACAAAAAATGTCCATTAACAACTATACAAAATCTGCATCCAGCATTTCTCCTGCATTATTCTCGCAGCAATCTGAAGACTCAATAAAGATGTTGACAAGCACTCATGATACATTAGCGAATCCAAAACATCACTAGTGTCCTCATTCGAGCTGCAGTCTGATATCCGAATCCGGGTTCCAAACAAGATTCGCAGCTGCAACCCGAACCAAACTGAATGTTGGTTCTAGAAGGAGAAGTAAGATGGCGGAGCTTTTGAAGAAACAAATGTAGTATGGACAAGTATACCATAATCTCTCCACAAAAAATGTACACAAACAGCTATACAAAATCTACATCCTACATTTCTCTCGCATTATTCTGGCAGCAATCTGAAGACTCAATAAAGATGTTGACAAGCACTCGTGATACATTAGCTAATCCAAAACATTGGTAGTGTCCTCATTCGAGTTGCAGTCTGATATCCGAATCCGGGTTCAAAACAAGATTCGCAGCTGCAACCCGAACCTATTTTAGTCTTGAGTCTAAAGGCAGAACTCGAACCAAACTCAGTGCTGGTTCTAGAAGCAGAAGTAAGAGGGCGGAGCTTTTGAAAAAACAAAAGTAGTACGGACAGGTATACCATAATCTCTCCGCAAAAAATGTCCACAAACAGCTATACAAAATCTGCACCCTGCATTTATCTTGCATTATTCTGGCAACAATCTGAGACTCAATAAACATGTTGACAAGCACTCATGATACATTAGCCAATCCAAAACATCACTAAGGTCCTCATTCGAGCTGCAGTCTGATATCGGAATCCGGGTTCCAAACAAGGTCCGTAGCTGCAACCCGAACCCAACTTAGTCTTGACTCTAGAGGTAGAACTCGAACCAAACTTAGTGTTGGTTCTAGAAGCAGAAGTAAAAGACCGAAGCTTGTGAAAAAACAAATGTAGTATGGACAAGTATCTCAGGGTCGTCAGCTTTTTACTCGCCAACAAAAAATGAGACATTAGGTATGTACAACAATTGAACGTCAAATATTATTGGAGTGTTGGGTGCTACTCTTAGTCTTCCGGCTGCAGCAGCGAGTCCTTTTGGAAATGCTAGCTGCCATATCAACAATGATCTCGTCATCAGTGCAGAACCAACAAATATACACATATTGTAATCCAATTCCCTGGGAGCATGAAATGTGACTCCTAGGCTTAGTCTTGGCCCGCACCTTTGCAAGCCCTTGCCTTGGTCGTGAGCCCAAGGCCAGGGTTGCGACACTTTCTATGATTACATATACTATGAAAAATGGGTGTTTTGCAATTAACCTTGCAATTCAATTTTTGAGTTGTAGAGGACACTTGCAACTCACTATATTTATATGCCATGAGTGCTAGGACAAGTTACATGAATTGCATAGTTGCAATTCATCATATGTACTTTGCAACACATTGTAATTCTATCAAAATAACTAATTTTCAACTACTATGCAACTCCATTATAATTGCACCCATGATGTCATGATAATGTCATTGATTGTCATCCATCTATTAAAATTTGGCATGTGGCACTATGAAGGTTTTTTGACATAAAAATTATTTTTTCAAAATATTGATAGTTATCATTCATTATTATTGTTAATGATGGTCCAAAATTGTGACATGTGGCACAATTAAAAAATTGCCACATGGCATATTAATTATATTTTGGAATAAATAAATAAATAAATAAATATAAATAATTATTTTAGTAGCTAGATAGCTCATACATAACCATAGGTAGGTAGGTTGGTAGGTTGGTAGGTTTAAGACTTGCATACCTATGTATTTACTTATGACCTACCTACCTACATAGGTAGGTAGAAATATTAAAAAATAGCCATGAAATTTAGGTAAAGTTTTTTTGAGCTCATCCCAAAATGGCATTTGTATTTTAATGTTAGAATATAAAATAATAAGCCTTTTTTATATAGTTTGTAACATGGGATTAAAAAATAAAGCATATGGGTTAAATATTTTTACTTATTCCTTGGTTGCAAAGTTGCAATTGAGTTGCAACTATAACATTTAAGCATCCAAGGGGAAGGTTCCATTGTTTCTGGTGTCTAAACAAAAATTGAACCCCTTCTATTAGCACCTTTAGGGAATTAAAATTTGTAAAAAATGAAATAGAATTGACAAAGTTATGGTCCCCCCCCAATAGAGGGGATCAAAAAAAAAAAAAAAAAAAACCCATTAAATGCTACAAAGGCCAATTCCCAAACACCTAAAAAGATCCTTGTATGTTGTTTCATTGCTATTAAAGTTCCAAAATGATTTGTAAAACTTCAAATGGCGTTTTTTTTACACTTTAAATAATTTAAAATGAATAAAAAAGAAGAAAATTAAGAAGTATGAAAGTAAAAGGGGTCTGAAGAGGAAAAAAAGGACAAAAATATTTTGTAAGTTGGAAAGTTTATGTCTCTTCTTGCTATTTTTTTAATATTCCATTTCTTGTACATTTCAAATATGATTTTCAAATCTTGAAGTAGCACTCCCATAACATTTTAAATCATTCAAAATGAAACATGTATGATGAAGATATAAATAACTAATGAATATGTATTTTTATTAAGTTATAAGTAGTTGTATTACGATCATAACATAGTTGAATCATAGTACTTTAATAGTGGTGCACTAGTGGTTGGGCTAATTGTATCAATGGGAATCATAATAAAAAATTAATTACAAATGTATTCCATAATGGGTGTTGCAAATGTGAACACATGGCATGATTGCATGTATGTACATTCTACTTAGTTGCAACATAGTTGCTACTTTAGTGACACATTTATAATAGTCCTAAAGTAGTTGCCACATGCAACTATAATGCAACTCCTTAAAAAGTCAAACATAGTTGATTACATATGTATGTATGATGTGTATAAATATCATATAAAAGACCCATTTCCAACTCACTTATAAAATATAATTAATTGATTTTCTAAAATGACAATTTATTTATTAATACATCATATTTCTAGAAGGATAGTTGCACACTAGTTGTAATACCCAAGAGATAGTTGCAAAATAGTTGTATATGAGTTGGTTTTTGAGTTTTAGTTGTAGGGTAGTGTGGTTTTGATAGACACAATTTCTCATAGTGATAGTTTATTTTGCAAAAAAAATCGAACGCCTATGTGAATCAAACAAAGGAGTTGAGTTTATCACAAGTGAAACAAAAAAATTCAAATGCATCAATAGGTTTAAACCTAATCCACCTACACAACATGAAGGTGCAAAGATTATAGTTGTAGCAAAATAGTCACATATACGACATAGCCATTCAAATGCCAATTCGTCAAGGACACGAAAATCCACAAGAACAAAGGTTAAGGAAAAGGCCTAACTCTAACTTTCAAACAAGGAACAAAGACAAGATTATGCGATTAAAAAACAAGAGCACAAGAACTAAAAACAAGAAAATGAGATGTGCAAGACAAATGTGAAAACATATTTTTATTATGTCAACATATGCAAACATGAACATAAAAGAACATAACAAGGTTATGGTGCAAAATTATGCCTAACACAAATGTTGAAAATAGTGAAGGAAATGAGGGGTCTTACTTTTATTTATACCCCTTTGGGGACTTAGCTCAAGGAAACTTCTAAGGAGGTTTTTATGTGTGCATCGAGTAAAAAAAATTCTTGAAACCCTTCCTAATTGAAAGTCAACTATGAGTTAACTAAAATTTAAGTGAAAGTTAATTAGGACTTAACTCAAAGTTGACTAGGAATTAACTGGGAGTTAATTATGACTTAATTAGAATTCAACTCGAACTTCACTCAAACTTAAATGAAAATTAACTAAGAGTTAATTGGAAGTAAATTAAAAATTAACTGAAAATGAATTAAGAGTGAACTAAAATTGGACTATAACTTAACTATAAAATAATGGAGAGTGAACTGACGCTAAACTAGGAGTTAGTTACAAGTTCATTACAAGTCATGGATGAACATTCAAATGAATGAACCCCATGGCAAATGTTGCCATCCGTGACACAACCATGTGAAGAATGACAACCATGTTAACAATGTTGAAGTAAACACACTTTAAAGTTTGTTTTCATAACTTGTACCTACATACATACTTGACTAATGCATGTGACATTTGATGCAAGACTTTATAAATGTACATGTTGTAGGGAATCAATCCATCTTTGACTATTACTATAACAAATGGGCCATTAATTAACAATTGTAAAATCGAAGGTGATGGGAAGAAAAGAGGATCTAAGGCCGAGAAGGGAAAATAATATAACAAAAGGTGTCCCCGAACACCAAATGATTTCACTAGATTTTGAGTGAATTCACTTGTCTTGTTAAATGGGGACTAATTAGAAATTAATTAGTGAATTCACTAGTATAGTGAACGAGGCATAGTGATGACATTCTTCATTTTGCAGTTTAAAATTCGCGAAAATTCATTAAAATTCGCGAAAAATTCGTTAAAATTCGCGAATTTTAAACTGCAAAATGAAGAATGTCATCACTATGGAACGAGGACTAGTGAGCTACACCCACATTTTGTAATAGTGGGAAGATGCGATGGAAGTTAATATGTTATTTGCAAAGTCCATTCACATGTGCGTTGATAGTGGAAGACCAACCAAGAAAACCCATGGTTATTTTTTAAATGGTTGGAGATGTATTCTGATGGTTAGAAGCTTGAAGTGGAAGTATCCACATCTCTTAACAAGAAGACCAAAATACAAAAAGAAGTGAAAGAATATGGCGCTTTCAATCTTGGACCTATTTTGAAAAAAAAATCCCACATAATTACTTCATCATTCATGTTGGTTTTTTAAGTTTCAAAGGACTTTTGGGAATAACATAAATGATACACATAACTTGATGACATGTAACATAGTTTTTTAGTTATGTCGAATTAAAATGGGCTTAAATGTTCACCTTTAGGATAATATATATGTGAACATGGGTTTTGAAGTTGTTTTTAAAAAAATTTAAGACAAATTCCATGGGGATTTTATACCAAATTAGTGCCATCCTACCATGTTAAGTAAGGTATTCCAAGGAAGAATTAAATTGCAATATCCAAACCACAATGAGGAACCCCTTCAAGTACAAGTGAAAATGCAAAAGCTCCCTAATATGTAAAGAAAGGCAAGCTACTTCATGAGCCTAGAGCCTAAACCTAGAGCCTAAAGTTGGAACTTGGGATGATAAAATGTTTTTTCTTCTATACACATCATAGTGATGACATTCTTCATTTTGCAGTTTAAAATTCGTGAAAATTCGTTAAAATTCGCGAAAAATTCGTTAAAATTCGCGAATTTTAAACTGGAAAATGAAGAATGTCATCACTATGATACACATGCAAATAAAACCCTATAATTTAACTGCAAAATGAATGTTGTAGTAATAAACCTAGAAGCAAACATGGGGTTGAATGTAAACATTCATCCTCAGTATGGATGAATTTTTTTTCATTCATCTAATGTATGGATGAAAAATTAATTACATTTAGTACATTTTTTAATAAATAAACTTCCATCAAAATTATAATTGAATGTTTTATTTGATCATTAATTTTTTATGGATTTTTTTTTTCCATAATTCTAATTATGTAAAGCTTCATGAAACAAATTTTAATTATATATGATATGACAATAGTTGAAAAGTATAATGTAAATTCCATTATAGATGTATTAATTCATGGCTATGGTTTAAAATGTTCTAATTATGTTACCGATACCTTAACATCCACCCCATGGTCATTATTGTTTTATTTATTTATTTTTTAATTATGTTTTATCTATTTTATTTTCAAGCAAACTAATTTAATGTCATCAACAACACTAGGTTTTCCCCTCCCCCTTCTCTAAAGGTGCCACAACTTCTTTCAAACCTACATATAATTATCATTGGCAACAATGGGGGGTTTTTTTTTTCATTCTTCATCAAGGGTGCCATGACTTTCTTCAAATTTAACCAATGTTGTTGACAACAATTAGTTTTGAATGTTTTGAATATTTTTTAATTATGTAATGTCATTAGTAATAATTATTTTTTAATATAAATTAAAATAAAATTCTAGGCACATTAATAAAAAAAATTCAAACAGTCTACTATCATAGATGACAATGGGTTTTTTTAAATAATTATTCGTTTTCAAGGCACCCCATTTTTTCACAAAATAAATATATAATGTTGTTGATAACAATTGGGCCTCGGGGTTTGCGGGGGGGGGATTGACACTCATTCCATGATAATATTTCTTGAACTGCTTAACATTGTTCATGAAAATAATTTCTTAAACAAAATCTTCAAAATCATTTTGGTCCCACTATTTTATTTTCCCCCACTATTACAATTTCATTATCCATCATTATTAAATGACATTCAAGTCGAAATATTAATATTTGGAAAACAAATGAGGATGGAAATAAATCAATTCTAATTTATTTATATTCCAATCATGGATGAATTTCATCCAATGATTTATTTATTTAATGGAAATCATAAATAAAATTCATCCATGCAAAAATGACAAACATCCATGTGAAATCATTCATCTATGGACATATTCGTCCATGTAGGTGGATTAAAATCACATTAAACTTTAAGTTCCAAACTCAAAGCTTCAAGCTTAGGCTTCATGTTCATGCACAAGCCATCCTCTATGTAAAGAAAGGAAGATATGAAACTTGTTTGAATTTTGCATGTTCTTTGGTCATGATCATAGATGGTACATATGTGTATAGGTTATATACTAATTGGATTGTATTCCACTTTTGGACTTGGACAATGTTGTTGTTTGAAGTAGGAATTTGTTGTAGTGATTTCTTACAATCTCGATTTAGTGATGTTTTCAAAGCGACATTTACATTCATGTATGCATTATTTCCAACGGGATCAATTTTAATGGTAGTATTAGCTTACGGTTCATTTGTTAACTTTGCAAAACTCAATGCACATTGATATTTGTTTATGCAAAAATGTAAATAAGCTATTATGATTAGGCTTGTGTGAATAATGCAACGTTGTAGTACAATGCTATATTACCATGTGAAATCTAATATTATAAATCATGTATAGGCTAATGTGCACCAAACAATTAAAATTAATACTAGTTTCAAAGGGAAAATGACATAATGCTTTTAGAACTAAATATCGTGTAAAAGACATTTAAAAAGTTGCTTTGAGACCTATCAATGTATAATGCTCATTATAACCAAAATTACATTGATCATTGTACACCATGTAAACTATGAGAAACAAGCATTTAAAACTATTGATGTTGAAATTGTCGACACATATTCGTAAAAAAATCAGTCATATTTAATAAATTAACAATTTTATTAAATATATGCATAATGCATGTCATCACATACACATGTTAGTCCAAAATAATAATAATAATAATACATGTCATTACATACATGTGTAAGGTTTATATTGGTTGCTTTTATGATTTAAAATAATAAAATTAAAAAATTACTCCTAAACTATCAAATGTCTATTAAACAAATGTCATCAATCAATTATTCAATCTAAAATCCATTATTTTAAAGATGAAATTACAAGCTTGAGGGGATATTCTTAAAACATATGGTTTTTCAAATTGGTGTCACTTTTGACTATGTTACAAGCAACTTGTTCAACTTGATTCACTAATCAAAAGTTTAGTATATTTTCATATACTAAATATAAGTCCTATGTCTAATCCATACAACCTTCACGTGTTATAGTGTTTGAACTAAACCTACCCCTCTAGATCTTTGCACATGTTTTGAAAGCATCAAGAATCCAAACAACTCATCTAGTAGTTCATCATTTTAAATATAGAGCTTGAAACATGAAGATGCAATTAAACATCAGGGTCCATTCATGGTTGGGGTACATAAAAGGATTGTTTAATAAGCACATGATTACATAAGACAACTTTGGGTTTTTATAATAATTATCACGTTACAATCATAATTTGTATGCTTACAATTAAAAGAATGTCATATTGAGCAAATAAAAATATCTAAGAACATGTTGATCAATACTATTAAATGTCATTTTTAGTCTTTTAAAATAACTAAGTTTTAATTGTAATATATTTATATGGAATAAAAAAGAATGCAATAAATAATGCAATTGACTTCAAAATAAATCTATGGATAAAAATGCTTACATTTATGTTTAACAATGTTCATTGGATGGGTTTATGTTCAACTTTCTTACCACTTAATTTTGATTGGGATAATTTGTAGCTTAATTATATAGGTAGCAATAATAAGTAACTAAGCAAGCTACATATTAAGGCTACCTAGTTAGCTAGCTTTAATAGCTACCTAATAGCTACCTATTCCCCCAATTTATTACATTGCTTGTGTTAACTCTTTTTGAGTATATATATATTTTTAAATGTCTAAATTCCACCAAATTATATGTTTTGTTTTGAAAAATGATCATAGTTTCAAATCATGCTAAAATATGATAACTATTTTAAGCTTTTTTTTTTTTTTTTTTCTAAGCCAAAATATTTTTCATATGTCATACACATTATGCCTCATCTACATTTAGAAAATGATTATTGAAATTGGAAAATATCTGAAATTATATTTTGAACTAAAAAAATCAAGTACCACAATTTCTAAATTATGAGTGCTTTTCATATGTGGATGGTAGGTTATCATCATTTCAAAAAACTTCCCATCAAAAAAAAATATTAAAAGATTTTTTAGCTTGGTGTTTTATAAAATTGAATTTGGGGTATTAAAGTTGAACAATCTTTTATTACAACCAAAACTCAATTTATTAAATTCAATAATTTTATTTTGAATTCTTCAACACATATAAATCATTTAGCACAAATTTCTTTGATTAACATGACATTGAAGTGGCATTACATAAATATGTTTGAAATTTTTGATAGTTTTTCAATCATCTAACATGGTTTTGGCTTGTTTGACTATGATTGCACCTAGGTACCTAATAAGAATTTACGTAATATGTAGCCTACCTAGCTACCTATTAACTAAGGTTTTGTAGGTAGGATAAATAGAATAGTCAAGTATGCTAAGTAGTTAAGTTGCAATGATAAGCTACCTATGTAGGTCAATAGTTTAATCAATAGGTAGTTAAAGTAGGTTATCTAGGTGGGTCAATATCATTTAGGTAAGTAAGTCAAAATTTTAACTACTATGGTAGCATCCATCCATCTTCAAAGATGTGATTTCCAAATTGAATGAATGAAATATTGGTGGAAATGTGTTGATGGAAAATTCAAATTATGAATTACACTCATTAGAGTTGAAATCAAGTCATTGTAGTGTGAAATTAGGTCGCCACACAATGGAGCTACACTGTTTCTGATTCTGATCTTTGCAACCAATCATTGGTTTTTGGTTGCGCATTACTCTCATTTACTGTTGGAATGCATGGCGTCTATTTCTGGAGGAACCAGGAGGTTCATCGCATGTGAGGAAGACGGCGCGAAATTATGGTTAGGGGAGGTGCTGCAATTATGATTTGAGGCGGTTGAGAGTTCATGACGACAGTGGGAGTCGGATAGAACGGAGTGGCTGGATTCGGGAAGCTTCGGGAGGAAGCTAACGGAATTCTGGGAAGCAATTTGTGGAAGCACCGAGAAGACAGGGGTATTCTGGGGTATTCTGGAGGACAACAAGTTAGGATGTGAGTGTGAGAGTGGTGAGCAAGGTGTGTGTGTGTGTGATGGACAGATAGTTGCTAAGAGAGAGAAATCAGGAGATCTGTTTTTGGGTGAGGATAATTTTTGAGGAGTATGATCCGTTGATCTTTAGGTATTTTGAGAGACAGAAGAGGATCCTTGTGTAGATGGCGATGAGGAGCTCTGTAGTTAGGAGATCTCGGCCGAATGCCAGAACTTTCCGCTGTGCTTGGTAATTAGTCTAGCTACTACTGCAAAGGAATGAGAGAGAGAAAAAAAGAGACTAAACAGCACCGGATCTGATGTTTTGTGAATGTTTGATGTGAAGCAATGCTTGTGCTTTCGGAGAATTGTACATCGTCTGTAATGCAACAAGAGAGTTCCTTTGGCTGACATATGTGTGAATGAATGAGGCAGGAGTTGGATGTTGTGAGGTCTGTCGTGTTGTCGTGTTTGTACGTCCTTGATGTGTAATGTGCAGACGAAAGAGTTAGTAGGCAGTTCGAGTGTTAAAGAGATTGGAGGTCTGTATATGTGAAGTAGATTAGCAGAGCATGGACGCCTGGGTTCGTTGAAAACAGTTTATGTGTTGTGTGTTTTCGGACCCTCTCTTTTTTGGTTACATCATAATTTTTTGAACTTACATAGTTGCGAATTTGTTGACTTTTCAACTGGGCTAATGACCTTGGATAGCTAGTAAATCCATCTTAAAACTAAACAAACCTTGATAAATTTGACTTCATTTTCTTTATGTTCATTTCTCTCTCAATGCCTTCAAACTTCTATGTTCCCTTTTATTTTTGCAAAAACTTCTTTTAGTATAATCCATTCTCCAAGCTTCCTTGTTATTCATATTTTAACATTTTTTCAAAGATTTAAATATTATCTAAGTTTTTGGCTTCTATGCAAGTGATCATAAGTAATGAGGAGAAGGTATATCAAGTTTCATCACATTTAACCCATACAAGTCATGGTTACAAGTGGGCCATGTTCAATTACTTTTTTTTTTAATTTTCTTTTTCTCATTTCTTAAGCATGGTTTAATTTCTTGGTTCAAGTTTTAGGTTTTTGTTTTCAAGTTTGAAGTTTCTTTTTCAAGTTTCAAATCTGATTTTTGAAATTTCAAATATGATTTTTCAAAGTGCATGTCTAGGTAAGACTAACAAACTAATGAAAGTAGATCCTGGTGTAATTATGGTAAAGGCAAGAAACTTAGTTCAAAAAGGTAACAACACAACGCCCAAATAAATTTGATGTGATTCTTCAAACAACAACTTTGACAAAGGTATGTATTGTGGTTATTTGGCTTAGTTTGGCAAATGCAAGGAAATGTTGTTGTTGGGTCTTAATGATAAGACACAAATGGTGGCAATAGGGATAATTTGTGGGGTCCTAGATGTTGATCTCTTCCAAATGGTGTTCCAATTGAAGAAAAATTAAATTCAATAATTGTTAAAGAGGTTTTAAGTGGGAATATCATTTGCTTGTTGTAAACGGAACGGATTTTTTGGTCCAAGAGTGCCTTTAAGATGTATTAACTACCATCAAACTATGCAACCATGAGTACATTACTATTAAGTATAATGCTAAGTGTTAGTTTAAGTGGTAGATGTGTTCAATGAGCCTAAAGTCAAAATAGAATTTTTTATTATGTGTTTTGTTTTGTTAATTATGATATGATTAAACATTCACCAACTCTCAATTGTACTTCAAAATGTATCACACAATTTTGTAATCAAATTTTATTTATTTTCAACTTTTGTAGTCAAATTGCTTTCAAATTTTTAGTTGCATTTATATATTCACATGGTTGGACATGATTATAACATATTCACTTGTACAATCCAATGTTTGGTTTTAGGGATGAAATATTTTGACTTTAACTCAACTATAATCTATTTTATTTCAACTAATGTTGACCACATTTGAATTGACCCTTCGACTTTAATGGTAAAGATGTAGACATTTGTAACACATGGATGCATACATCTTGGCTATGTGGCATCATCCAATTCAACAAGTTTAAAATATTTTTGGACAAGAAACCATTTCATTTTTTCATGATTTGATGAAATGGCAAAAAAGGATCCATTAGGTTGTCTTAACTTAGACAATTTGATGTTATAACACAAGGATAGATGATATGACACATAAGCAATTGAATTTTATCCACCCATGCCACATCAACTAATTTTAGTTGAAAACATGTTCAATTATATAGTATAACCAACTTCATCACTTCTTGCAAAATTAAGATCGCAATTTTTAGTTTATGATGCAACTGCCATTTTGCAATACATATTTGGAGCATATCTCGAATGAAGATATTGCCAAGTATATTTTGATGCCAAGGTTTAGACTATGATCATATGCTTGATGCTTATGAATTTTTTTATTTTTCCTTATAAATTCCAAAAAGGACAAGTTTAGCACTTCCTAACTTTGACAAATTGATTCTTCAACATGTAAAAAATCCATGACTCCTGCAAGAGCATCCATCCTATCATGAAGAATTTTGCCTTTGCTTTTTAGAATCCCTACAAGTGCATGAGGAATTTTATGTTGGCGGAGATGAGCTTGGGTCGTGGGCAGGAGTATGGATTGACCAAATTTGGCACTTGATCATTAGTGAATGCAAGCTAATATGTAGGAACCAACAACATCCTTAACTATTGCATTCAAAGAACCACCACAAATGAAATAGTAACATCAAGCTCATCATCCTCGCCAATAAGGGATCTTGCAACAAAGCTCAAGTCTGACAATGAAGACTTTTAATAAATCAACAATGCCTTTGCAAACCCACCACCATGCTACTCCCCCAATCTTACATGAAAGCCATAGTTTGACAAGGAAGCCTCCTCCCCAAAGAGTCTTAGGTTCTTTTTAGTATGGCCATCCTCCTCCTCTTTCAATAGACCAAGTCATGCAACCGCACATGAACAATGCTACCCATCATCTTGTCCACCTAGGAACTGAGGAGGAATTTTGGTCCCACAATAAGGTGAAGAATGAACTTGAGTCTTTTCATAATGAAAGTGGTCATTTATAGAATCATCTTGCTCATGCTCTTCTTTTAGCAAAAGTAAACCCTAGCCATAAGCCACCACATCAGTACAAAGTCCTTGGTAGCCTATTAGGTGGGGTTTCACACCAACATCAAGCTACATCATCAATCATGAACAGATATCCTTCATGAAAAGTTGAGGAACATGAACATGTTGTAACATAAATTCTCTTGCATGGATTTGACTTAGACTGAAATGTTTCCAGTACCAACAAAATCTACATCAATTCATATTGTGGTAGTAACAAGTTCACAATTAAGGGTGGATGATCTAATTCACCCCTCCAAGATAGTTCAAATATTGATAATTCCATTGCTACTACCATTGTAGCAATAACTTTGACATTAGAAGAGGTGTCTATTGTACATCAAACAAGACAAGAGGAAGGACCTCCTATACTTGGTGGGTCATGCACATTTGATCTTGAAGGTTTAATGAATGGTCAATTGGTTGGTGGATTTGGCAACACATTGAGCAAGTTAGAATGCAAGCTTGACTCGGGCCATCAAGTCATAGTGAGTGGTGAAGAATTCCACCTCCATCATCAACTTAAAAAAATGTTGAAGATTTTATGGTGTCAACCATAGCCTTCAAAACCAACACATCTGTTGAGGGAGATGGTTTTGAGGGAATGGGTATCGTGGACAATCCAATGTGTTGTGTGGCAAAATTGGTTGTAATGAAAAGGAATGAAACTTCTAAGATCTTGGAAGAAAATGATGTTTAATCAAATCATCAATAGATAGTGGAGGGGCAAGAAAATATGGAAGGGAACAATTTTGTTATGGACACAGTAGTGGATGGTCCTTTTCTCCTAGGAAACAAAACCCACAAGGTAGTAAATGATGCAAATGATAAAGTGTTCAACTATTGTTGTTGAAAACCCTTTCATTGAACAAGGTCTAAATTTTTAATCATTTATAGAAATAGCTACTGGTGTTGAGTCAGATGATGGGGGCATACCTAGAATCAATAGTTTTATTTTTGGCTCTAATTTGATATTAGGTAAAATTGACGCCAATTCAAAGGCACAACCATTGAATATGTTGGTGGCTAGAGATCTAAGCTTTCAGGCATGTTCTCAACTAAATGATGAGAATAATAACCATATGCAGAGGGAGTTGCTTGAAAAGGTAGATGTTTCTATAAACACCACCATGTCTGTGGAGGAGAGTGTTGATGATAAGGCTTTCAAGGACACAATGCTAGAAGAGGTACAAATAACTAAACTTTCGGTGCACAATCCTACTGTTAGTGGAAGAAACATGAATAGGGAGCCACCATCAGCCTCTGCCATTTTAGGGATGACCCACCAATTACACAATGAAGATTGGGAGGTGGTTACGAAGTTGCTTACACCAAAGAAATTGCTTTTCTTGAAATTTTAGGCAGTGAGGCAAATGTTGACCCAATTCAAACTTGTAGAAAATATAGTCGAGATTATCAACACATAATGAAGTTTGCAGTCACTATAGCTTTGGTTGAGGATGTGGAACAACTTATCGTCTTGCATTGAATGGAAATGTTGTTTTATGTAGGTGGATCTTAGACCAACCATTTACATCAACTCTAATTTCTTGATGGTTGTTTCCAAGTTTTGGAAGTTTTTAAAAAATTGGTCACCATCATATTTAAGAGTGATGTTGGTCAAAATGGGACCTAGTAATGAAGATATATGGATTTTGGATTTTGGAATTTTGGATCTTGCACTAAATAATGGGAATGTTTGTGGCCAATGGTGAATTGATGGGTTTATAAAGTTTTTTAATCTTTTTGTAATTATTTGTTTTTTTTTGTCAAAATTTTAAAATCATAGCTATTTCATATTTTGGTGATCAATGGAATGTTTATAATTAAATGAAAGTTTTTATTTACATAATTTTAACATTAAATTATATTAGATTATATCTCAAAACCCTAATATCATAAGACTTGATAGATGACATTGTCATTGAAAAAAGAACTATATTGTTCATGTTTTTTATTATAACCCAAACTTAAACTTACAATGTATTTTTAATTCAAAAATTTAACTTGAATTGACAATTCTATATTAACCTTAAAGTATTATGAACCACAAATTTTAAAAACTCTAAATCACAAAAAAAAATGAAAATACAATAAGTACAAAGAATTTATCAATAGTTAAATATAACAAATTATTATAAATTCTCTTTTGATTGACAAAAATTCATAGACAAAAAATTTATATAAATATATTTTTTGATATCAACATCAATATTTTAAAAGTTGTGGTATAATTTGAAAATATAAAATTGTAATTATGTTAACTTTACAAATAGTTTAAAGTTGTAAAATCTATTATGTGATTGTAATAAATTATAATCACGTACATGCTTCAATATTGCAACTATAATAATCTTAATGTTATTACACATGTATAAACACATATACGCACATACACACAAACACCTACAAATAAATAATGTGCACAATAATATATGAATTTGCATATATACCTAAATGCACATATACAACATTTTATTTATTGGTAGGACCAACATGTTTGTGACGCCTTGATTATACATATGTAAAGGTTGTTTTTACTACCTACCTATTAACAACCTGCTTGTGGGTTGTTAGAGGTAGGTACGGAAAAAATAAATTGAAGTAACCACCATGGTTAGGTAGGGAACTGAAACCCAACAAAAAATAGTTTCTTGACCACTTATCATTCATCCTTCATCCTTCATGGTGCACTAGTGGGTGCTAGTTGATTATGGCTGGGAAGACAAGGAAGCACCAAGCATGAACAACCACAAAAGGTGCAAACTTGTGGTCAATCTAGTACACTAAAATTGTTTTGTTTTAGTGATGCAGCAACAATGGCATTCCACATTGCTATTAATAATGCAATCTTCATTTGGGAAGAAGATGATGATTTGCATATGGGAAGCATTGATTACTATTGAATTGATATGTCGTCCCACATGAATTGCATCTTGTTTTTTTTTTCTATGACCATAATAACTTCTATAACTTATCTTTCAAGAGTTGTCTCTTATCTTAGATCTCGAATAAATAGGACCCAAGGTTTGATTTGAACATTATAATTTAGATAGGAAGTATGGAAAAGCAAGCTTTGAATGCAACTTTAGAGGCCTCAAGGAAAGGCCAGTGCATTGTAATTTTGGACTCAAAATTCAAGAAGGCTGAAATTGACCTTTTCTTCCCAATAGCTTTTTTTTCCCCTCTTTTTGTGAAAACTTTAAGGATTGAAGTAAGAAGGGAGTTGTACATCTTTGTGGCTAATGAAATCACTTCTACCTTTGGTTTCCCTTTCATTGGAAAGATATCCACTACCCACCCACAACTTTTTTTAAAAAATTTCTAGCAAACTCCCATCATTTCCATTCTTTGAGCTTCTTGAAAAATAATTGGTAGTTTGGTTTCTAGCAAAATTTCAAGACTAGTTCTCCAACTAGGGTTCTTATAGCTTTGTTTGGCTTGTCTAACGAGGAGCTACTATAACAACATTATTTTAGCTATGTACCCAATTGAGAGACACTAAGGTTTTGGCACTAAATGTGTCAAATTTAAGAATCTATAAACAAGCTTACAAAACACAAAACAATAATGCAAGATTAGTATCCATTCATAAGAAACTTAATTGATTGATCTTGTACTATGTCAATGCTTGAAAAAAACCCTAGCCAAACATTACTTTGAGGATTTTAGTCACTGATTCCAACCAATTGTGGCAAGCAAGGAAAAGAAGAACAAGTATTTGGAAGCTAGAAACTATGACCCCCTTGGGTAACATTAGATTAAACAAGATACTCGAAAAAATTACACGTATGTTGGTGAAGCAAAGTTATGGACATGCATTTCAACTAATCAAAGGGTGTTATGCTTTGATAGGTATTAGGCACTACGAACTTAATGGAGAAGTATCCAATATTGCAGCACATGGGAAAAAATAAGCAACAAATGTGCCAAGGCTCATGTTCAGTGGGATTTTTGCTTGATCACATGGGCTTCAAAATTGGTGCTCCTAATGTGGAAAACAATTTCACATGTCGTTAGTTTGTAGAGCTTTGGCAGGAGGTTGTGAACCTAAAAAATGAGCTTGATAGATAAGAAGCAGCTAGGTTGTTTGGTGAGGAGTTTCATACCCTAGGCCACATCTTTTTGTGCATTGAGAATGTGGGTGGTTTACAAGTGCGGAGTGGACACGTTGAACTTTCAATGGCTCTTACAAAATTGGCAAGCATTGTTTTTATTTTAGTATGTCAAAATCTTTTTTATAAAACCTTGAGCATTCCAAAGTTGTTAAGCTAACATATTCCCCTTTTTGATATCACAGTAATGTTGTTTGGTTGTTTCATGGGCTTGTTGATGGTGTTTACTGAATTTAATTTCTTTTGAATTGAATATGACAAATGGGGTCATTTCATAATGAGTTTGGTTGGGCCTTTTCACATTCCACAAGAACTTACAATTTGATTTAAATTGTACTAATTTACAAATGTCACATAAATGTATAATGTTTTAGGACCTTAAACCTTGATTGAATGTGAAGGATGCAATGAAAATATTTTATGCATGTTTCTTAATGGATACACGATTGGAATCAACAATAATAACAATTGCTCAAGTATGTTGAATGCTAGTAGTTGTGCAATATTTTCTTCATGTGGGTGGGTGAAATTCTATATTGTTTGTTTTTAGGTTGGGTGTGTCATGTTATGCAAGGATGGTGACAATTTTGGAGCACTACCACCAGAGGTAGCCAAAACTTGGCATTAGGAAAAAAATATTACTTTTTTAATTGGGCCAAATATTATCAAAACTCTTCAAGGTGGAGCAAGATCCTAACCATCTAAAAGTCTCAAAAACATCAACTATTTTATATTGGATTGTTAGAATTTTGTGTATAGAGAGAGGTTGAATAATTTATTCATTTGAAGTGTGGGTTACGAATCATGGAGTTGAATTTTTGAAATTCCTAATTAATGTGGGTGGTGACCTTGTGTGGATGATTTATTAGAACTAATGTTTGAAGTTTGAGTTACTAATCATGGCAATGATTTCAAAGTCTGGGAGAAACAAAATCTAATAGGATCTTGTCAAGATGTCTAATGCTATTCACAAGGGACCTTCATCGAATAGTTTTCTGAGAAGAAGATAACATTAGTTGCTTATTATTAGAACCATCGATAGAGTATTATTGTGAGCAACCATTATAACCATGACTTGCAGTGAAGTATTCCCATTGTGAGTTGAGTACGTTAGGTAGTGCATTCATTGAATGGTTGTCGTAGAAGCTTTTAAGGGCCAAAAACATCCACACTTGCCCACAATGTTACTTGAATTTTTGTCATTAAATTCAAGTTACATGATTGTAGGTAGATGCCATATAAAGTGGATTATAAATTTGGTCCATCAAGGATGAAGATTGAAAATGGTGATGAAGAGATTTTTTGTGAAAATAAGAAAACTTAATTGATGATTCTTTGGTGCAACAGAAGGTCGACATATGTATTCCTTCTTATGATGATCTTATTGTATCCAAAGGTCACAATCATATAATGTTATTAACCTTTCCAGTGGCCTTAGATCCCTATGTTACAATGCATAAAAATAAAATTTTCCATGTCATACTTACTCCTTATTAATGCAAAATTGAATTTGCTAATATGTTTTTAATTTGCAATGCTTGATGGGATTTTAAATTGATGATCATTACATTGGATTTTAGTTGATTATTTTATATGTTACATATTAATTGATGATCATCCTAGTGACTTTCCATACACTAATGACATTTCATAATTGAGTATCTTTCTGGATTCAAAATAGCCTTGTTTTTCTTGCAAAAGATGTGATAAATATGTCACAATAAGCGTTGTCTCTACCTTGGATTCACAATATCCTTACTTTCCAAGCAAAAGACTTGAGAAAATAGCAATAATGGCTCCATCTTTTCTAAGTTGAATCTTCAAATTAACATATGTGTGATTGCATGACATAAAAGACTATAGAAATTTTTAATAGGTTGCATGTCTAGGATCACTATTACATCATGTGAAAGAATTCAAAAATGATGAAAACCTACCAATGAAAACAAAGAACCCAACAAAGGGGGCAAAAAAGGTACAAGATGGAAGGACCCAAGTCTTGGCAAACTAAGAATACTCCAAAGAGGCCAAATCACAATGAGGATGAGAAGAAATCAAGTACTTGAACCCCCCCCCATTGCAAGAAACATATTAAAGGAGAGGGGAAGAACACCTAAAATAATGTCGAGCTTAGACGAACCTTCACCTGTAATAATAACACACCTCAAAATAAAGGTTGTGTATGCACGCTACAATGCCATTGACACCTTTTAGATGTAAAATGAAAAAAAAACTTTAATAACATTGAAATATGTTATTCTTCAGTCCCAAGGTTCCATTCCCCTTCTTAAGGTAGTTTCATTTTTCATACCTAGATTTTGTGAGAAATTTTGCCATTACTTCTTCTGCATTGACCATTGATGAAAGACTATAACTCAAATGTATTGGTATGTAGTCTATGTCATTGGCCTAAATGTGAATTGGTTACCCATTTCTTCCTTCCAAAACTAGTTTTTTGTAATTTGATTGAATTTCCAACAAAAAAACTACTCAAGATTCAATATTTTTCGCAAATGCCATTGAATTTTTGCAAATCCAAACACCTTCATTAAATCCTATGAATTGAAAGTTTTTTTAACAATACCAAGAGTGTGCCCAAATTCCATTATACTTTTTTTTTACTTGAATGAATTTTCAATGAAAAAATTATTTTCAATAACTTCTTCACTATTATTTGAAACATTATGAAACCAACTTGATACACTCTTATTCACGGAAAACTTGCCAACAACACCAAGAGCATGACAAAATGCACCATGGTTTGGGAGATTGCAATGTGACAAACAAATCAAATAAACTACTTTCTTTCATAGATAAATATTGGAGGTTTTCAAAGACCATAAGTGAAGAAAAAACTTAATAAAAATGACCATTCTAATATTTTATTTTTAGTGCGTAGTCAAAAATATTTTTAAATGATTAAGGATTTGTACTTCATATTTGGTTTCTAGCCAAAATTGGCTAAATCTTCTTAGGGATGATAGTTATTTTTATTACAAACAAAAATTCCTAAAAGAACAATGACCATCACCTACATAATATATATTGGCACCTTCATTTTTTAGGGTGAAACCTTTTATTATAGAAACTCCACATACACCAAATTTTAAATGAAATTAGCCAATATATGAATTTTTGGGGCATTTGGGCCAATAAACTAAGTTTTGGTAAATGATCACATGATTCAATAGTTGAAATGGGTGTGTTCATTGCTCCATGTGCAAGTGTTCAAAAAATATCACTAGTTTGTTGAAGCATACTCACATGCAACATTGGATAGCTTGTCATGATTTCTTCTGTTTATGCCAATTGGAATGAATGTTTCACCTATTGATGAATGTGGTAAAAGTTCATGAAACATTACCCTACCATCCTCTTTTATACCATGAATTGTTGTGCTTTGTTTTGGCAAGATGTTGGTCAAGTCTTGTAGAACCTTGGAGACAAATGGTGAAACATCTTTAATGCAAAAACTTTCTATTGTATTTCCAATGATGTTTCTTACTTTCCCTACCAATACAATGATAAAAAATGGAATGCATTTTCCTTGATATAGGACATAATATTGTTAGTCTAGGATCCACACTCTTGAAGTAGGATTGAAAAATGAAATATAAGACTTAATTAAGCTCAATATGCAAGATTGGGTTTCATAAAACAAAAGTGGAGTTGTAACCCAATAATCCAATTCCTAACACAATATTGCATGTTTTAATGAAGAATTGAGGATCCTAAATCATGGATCCAATTTTCTAAGAACTATTAGGTAATAAATGTTCCGACAATATCAAGGACTGATATTCCCAATTCAAAAGGATTTAATTCATTTCCTTCCAAAATTTCCTATATTTTGGAAAAATTATAAGGTCTTGTACTAAGACTTATTAAAGATTCTAAATTCTTGAAACCACACCTTGGTTTAAAAAAAAGTTAGTGGTTTGACACCTCTTGTGACAAAAATAATGAAGGTGCATTAGTTCATTTTGACCACATGTATGTAAGAAATTCATTAAGGCTGACATTGAAACGGACAATAAGACTCAATAAACTAGATTGATTCATGTGCATCAATATTAAGGACTAAAAGAGAACAATGGAAAATTGATGATTGAAGACCATAGATGTTGAAACAAAACACACAAATGAATGGAAATAAATAACATAAACATGTAGACAATAAAACGTATTCAAATGTGTGTTTCACACATTTGAAAATGAAATGTTGGGTGTTTCCACTGGGAGTGATTGTACCATATTCGTTTTTATTTGCATGCCCACCCATCATTGAACTGTAATAAAAAAGAGCGGGTCCAAGAAATCCACAGCCCTATGCGCTGCTCCCACTCAGACCCTGGGTACTCACACCCTTACAGACCGATTCACATCCTCATGCACTTATAACACCCTATCTACGAACGTCCTACCTGCCTGATCTCCGATCCAGCTCAATCCGAGCTGCGACAGACTCAGCAACACAACACTCGACTCAAAACGCGACTCTGATCATGCCTTTCAGATGAATGTACTCAAGAAAAACACTCAGATTCTCATTATCGGATTATGTACATAGCCCGAGAGCACAAGCATTGCCCTCGAACCTCATGTTCCTCACAGCCAGAGGGTCTGATCATTCCTCAAAACTCTTTCTTAGTAACTCCTACAACAATGAGCTAAACCAAACATCAGACGCAGCGGAAGATCACGATCATGGTCACGAACTCTTTGCTACCGAGCTACCAAATCTCTTCATCTTCTTCTGTCCTACTCTACTTGCCTTATCTGAACATCGTCTACTTCCTACGCAGGCAGATTCTTCTACTCACAAAAAGAGACCAAGTTCCACAGCTCCTATCTTGCTTCACTAACCTCTACACACAATCCATTCCTAACAAGCTCTCCATTCTTCTGCAGACTGAATCTCTCCTACATCAGGCACCAAAAATCCTCCCCTGCCTCGGTCCTCCTAACAACACATCTGTTCTCTTGCAGACTGGAGTTCTCTCTCTAACCTTATCTCCTCATTGCCCAGATGCCTCTCCGCCAAAAACACTCAAGATCTCACATTCCTAGCAAAAGAACAACAGATCGATTGATTGATGCTACTCCTCAACCCGAATCGCCTCAAAAACCTTCCTGGGGTCCGTAAGCTTCCCACAGAAGCCTCGCGTCTTCACTGTCCGAACCAGCCACGTTCCCGTTCACCGTTGCCGCCCATGCTTCCGAAATTCGGCTCCATCACCATTAATCATCACCCGCCGCCATTCCTCCAAGTACCTAGAACACACCCATCAAAAAGGAGAAACAACAACTGCACTCCATGCAGTAGTGATGAACGCCGAAAAAGATCAGCCAGTTAATTCGACCTAGCCGCCACACCACACCTTGTACCCCTACAAAGTCGGCCACCTCATTTCCCATTACAGAACATCCTTGGAATCTAGTTTTAAACCCCAAGTTGCACACCAATTTGTAATAAAGATGGCATTACAAAAATGAACAACACAATGGGACAAAGTTGTGTGTATTTTCCTATACACCAAGGGTGATAGGCATGCTTGAAAGAAGTTGTCAATAAATTATTGCAATTAAATCACACTCCACAAAGATGACATGTGGGGTAGTTGCAAGATAGGGTGGCTCATTTTTTCATCACATTTGATTTTCTACATATTGTATTCTATTCAAATGTCATAAACATATGGTGAAATCATCAATGTGACAAATAAATTACAAATTAAAATTGCCAATTTGAATAAGAATATGCACATAATCATGAAATTCAAAAAATATACACCAAACATATAGTCATGAACTTTCATTAAATTATTATAATTGCAGTAATTAATTTTGATTACTATAAAAATATGAATAATTAATGTGAATAGTGCTGATAATTGTTAACTATAAATAATTAATTTTAAGTTATAAATAAAATAATTTACTATAATTGAATTAATTGAATTATAGTAAGTACGTGAATTATTCACATTATAGTAAAATTACCATAAGAATTGTAAATGTTAATTTAAATTATAATGATCAATATTACATATTATAAGTGCAATTAAATATTATATATATTTCAATGGATTTTTAGCATTGTAAAAAAAAAAGGGTAAATTTTTATGTTGGAAGAATAATTATTTATTGCAAATAAGTAATTATAAATTATATATATATGGTAGTTAATTTAATTACAATTATTCTACGATAATTATAGTACTTTTTATACACCTATGGATGATTGATCTATTGCCACCTTTAAAGTTTACATATACCCTAATAATGAGGCTAATATATAATAATAGTTTTTTCAAACCATTCCTAACTAATCTATGAGAGTATTACATATATATACCATTATGAATGTGGAGTACATAATGTATAAATAAAGCTTACTATACATAATTGTTAGTTACCATAACATAAAACACACGACTTACCCTATACAAAATTAGTATCATACATAACTTAATGTATAAATAAATAATTAGTTACCATTTTTTGTTCGCTTTTGCAACTAATGGGCCTTCTAAGATGAAAATAATGTGAAAAGTTATCTCATTGGAAGAATGAAAAACCTATAAATAGTTGCAACATAGTCATAAATGTGACCAAAAAATGTGTGATATGATTTTCAATTGTAAATGTAACCAATGTTAGTTGTAAATGACAATTAGTCGCATGTAGTCACAAATCATTTGGTTACATTTTAGTCTTTTTTCTATTAGTGACAATGTTTCTACTAATGAAAAGGTCTTTTCTTTTTTTGGGCAACAAGCTATCCATGTTCATATATATATATTCTCATGCATTGAAGTATAGACAAAACTAATGTTATTATATTTTTTCTTAATGCCAATTTTTTTTTAATAGGGAGTTGGGTGAAAGGTCACATCTTGATGTGAATAATGGTTTTTTGAAAGTTGACTCATTTTTGCCCACCATCTATCATGGAACCTAGGATCTTAGTGTTTTTGACAAATCATTAATTAACTTGATGGTTTTCAAAATCTATATGTTTGGATCTTTCAAAGAAAAGGAACATATTTCATCTTCGTGACTTTGTTAGCTTTGACAACTTCAATAAATATTTGTTTTAAAAAACCAGAACCATGCATACCAATGTTTGTAGAACATGGTAGAATGGTTGTTGTCATGTTTACTAAGTAGCACTTGCAATTGAGGTGTTGATGTAGTATGTAAGAGTGCCCAACATTCGTTTTTTGCTTTTCAATTTGTAGTTGTAGTCAAGAAACAATCTTGCCATGGACTTGCAACAAAAACATTAGTCCAAATCTCAATGTCATCCATCCATGTGTGATTTATGATTTGTGATTGACCAAAGTAGTTGAACATGGGACTTTCTTAGTTGACACACCACCTTGGGAGGCTTGACTATAGACTATGTAATTTTCCAAATCAATGTTTCAACTAGAATTCAATTGTAGACCATGTGGGTGCTAAAAATATTCCATGAACTCCAAAATAGTTGGGATTTGCTTTCATTTGTCCACCAAAAGAGTAGGTAGTTCAATTTACTTGGCAATTGTGAATAATTCTTTTTAATATTAAAAAAACTACAATTGAGATGTAGTCGAAGATGATGTCAAGTCAAAGGTGGGTTGGTTAAAAAAGAGGGGTTTTTTACAAGTGATTTAGTTGGTAATAAATGAAGGTAATTTTCTCAAATTGAAAGACCTTAACAAATTAAGTTCCTTGAATGCATTAAATTGGCCAATAAACGTAAATAATTCCTACAAGCTCATACATTATCACAATTAAAACTTTTGGAGTGCATTTAATTTGCCAATGTACATGTACGTAATTCTTAAAAGTTGAAGCATTCACAAAAATCAAGATTTTCAAGTGCATTCAATGAATAATAGATGAAAGTAGTTTTTTCAAGTTGGAACACATTAACAAATGAAGCTTTGGAAGGTACTCAATTGGTCAATAGATGAAAGTAGTTATTTCAAGTTGGAACACCTTGACAAGTGAAGCACTTTGATTATATTCAATTGGCCCATACATGAATGTATTTTTTTCACAATGTTTTCAAGTTAGAAAAAAAACTTATAAATATAGATTTGGAGTGCATTCAATTGACCAATAGATGAAAGTAGTTCTCTCAAGTTGGGACACTCATACAAATAAAGGTCTTGGAGTGCATTCAATTGGCCAATAAATAAATGTAGTTTTTTCAAGTTGGAACACCTTCATAAATCAAACTTTTGGATTGCATTCAATTGGCCAATACATGAAGGTATTTCTTTCAAGTTGGCACATTTCTACAAATAAAACTTTTAGAATGCTTTTAATTGCTCAATAGATGAAGGTAGTTTTTCAAGTTGAGACAATCATACAAATCAAACTTTTACAGTGCATTCAATGAATGAATAGATGAAGGTAGTTCTTTCAAGTTGAAACACCTTGATAAATCAAGCTTTTGGAGTGCATTCAATTGGCCGATAGATTTAGCTAGTTCTTTCAAGTTGGAACACCCTGTCAAATCAAGTTCTAATGCATTCAATTGGTCAATAGATGAAGGTAGTTCTTTCAAATTGGAACACATTGACAAATCAAGCTTTTGGAGTGTATTCAATTGGCAAATAGATGAAGGTAGTTTTTCCAAGCTGGAACACCTTGACAAATCAAGTTGTTGGAGTGCATTCAATTGGCCAATAGATGAAGGTAGTTTTTTCAAGTTGGAACACTTTGTCAAAACAAGCTCATGGAGTGCATGTAGTTGGTCAATAGATGAAGGTAATTCTTCCAAGTCGGAACATTCTGTCAAAATAAGCTTTTGGAGTGCATTTAATTGGCCAATAGATGAAGGTAGTTTTTTCAAGTTGGAACACTTTGTCAAAACAAGCTCGTGGAGTGCATGTAGTTGGTCAATAGATGAAGGTAATTCTTCCAAGTCGGAACATTCTGTCAAAATAAGCTTTTGGAGTGCATTCAAATTACCAATAGACGAAGGTAGTTCTATTAAGTCAGAACACCCTGACAAATCAAGCTTTTGGAGTGCATTCAATTGGCCAATAGATGAAGGTAGTTCTTTCAAGTTGGAACACCCTGACAAATCAAGTTGTTGGAGTGCATTCAATTTAACAATAGATGAAGGTAGTTCTTTCAAGTGGAAACACCCTGATAAATCAAGCTTTTGGAGTGCATTCAATTGGCCAATAGATGAAGGTAGTTCTTTCAAGTTGGAACATTCTGACAAAATAAGCTCTTGTAGTGCATGCAATTGGTCAATAGATGAAGGTAGTTCTTTCAAGTCGGAACATTCTATCAAAATAAGCTCTTGGAGTGCATTCAAATTGCCAATAGATGAAGGTAGTTCTATTAAATCAGAACACCCTGACAAATCAAGCTTTTGAAGTGCATTCAATTTAACAATAGATGAAGGTAGTTCTTTCAAGTGGAAACACCCTGACAAATCAAGCTTTTGGAGTGCATTCAATTGGCCATCAAATGAAGGTAGTTTTGTCAAATTGGAACACCTTGACAAAATAAGCTCTTGGAGTGCATTCAATTTGTCAATAGATGAAGGTAGTTCTTTCAAATCGGAACAGTCTGTCAAAATAAGCTCTTGGAGTTCATTCAATTCAGTAATAGATGAAGGTAATTTTTTCAAGCTGGAACACCTTGACAAATCAAGCTTTTGGAGTGCATTCAATTTGCCAATAGATAAAGGAAGTTCTTTCAAGTTGGAACACCCTGACAAAACAAGCTTTTGGAGTGCATTCAATTGGCCATCAAATGAAGGTAGTTTTTTCAAGTTGGAACAATCCCACAAATAAAGTTGTTGGAGGGCACTCAATTTGACAATAGATGAAGGTAGTTCTTCCAAGCTGGAACACCCTGATAAATCAAGCTTTTGGAGTGCATTCAATTGGCCATCAAATGAAGGTAGTTTTTTCAAGTTAGACCACCCTGATAAATCAAGTTCTTGGAGTGCATTCAATTGCCTATTAAATGAAGGTAGTTCTTGCAAGTTGGAACACATTGACAAATCAAGCTTTTGGAGTGCATTTAATTGGCCAATAGATGAAGGTAGTTCTTTCAAGGCAGAACACCCTGACAAATCAAGCCTTTGGAGTGCATGCAGGTGGCTAATAGATGAAGGTAGTTCTTTCAAGTCGGAACACCCTGACAAAACAAGCTTTTGGAGTGCATTCAATTGGCCATCAAATGAAGGTAGTTCTTTCAAGTTGAAACACCCTGACAAAACAAGCTCTTGGAGTGCATTTAATTGGCCAATAGAGGAAGGTAGTTCTTTCAAGTGGGAACACCCTGACAAATCAAGCTTTTGGAGTGCATTCAATTGGCCAATAGATAAAGGTAGTTCTTCCAAGCTAGAACACCCTGACAAATCAAGTTGTTGGAGTGCATTCAATTCAACAATAGATGAAGGTAGTTTTTCCAAGCTACAACACCCTGACAAATCAAGCCGTTGGAGTGCATTCAATTTGCCAATAGATAAAGGTAAGTCTTTGAAATTGGAACACCTTGACAAATTAAGCTTTTGGAGTGCAGTTAATTTGCCAATAGATGGAGGTAGTTCTTTCAAGTTGGAACACCATGACAAATCAAGCTTTTGAAGTGCATTCAATTGGTCAATAGATGAAGGTAGTGCTTTCAAGTCGAAACACGCTGACAAATCAAGCTTTTGGAGTGCATTCAATTTGACAATAGATGAAGGTAGTTCTTTCAAGCTGGAACACCCTAACAAATCAAGCTTTTGGAGTGCATTCAATTGCCCAATAGAGGAAGGTAGTTCTTTTAAGTGGGAACACCTTGACAAATTAAGTTTTTGGAGTGCATTCAATTCGACAATAGATGAAGGTAGTTTTTCCAAGCTAGAACACCCTGACAAATCAAGTTGTTGGAGTGCGTTCAATTTGCCAATAGATAAAGGTAGTTTTTTCAAATTGGAACACCCTGACAAATCAAGCTCTTGGAGTGCATTCAATTGGCCAATAGATGAATGTAGTTCTTTCAAGTTGGAGCACTTTGACAAATCAAGCTCTTGGAGTGCAGTCAATTGGTTAATAGTTGAAGGTAGTTCCTCCAAACTTTGGCATTGTGCCAAATCAAGTACTTGTAATTGTAAACAATTAAACAAATTATCTGGCAACTTTTGAATCATGCATTTTTTGAGGCACAACCATTTAACATTATGCAAATTTTGCCTTTGGATGCAATTTTGCACGATAGTTGGTGAAGCTTCTGTTAGGTCAAGCAACCTAAGGTTGCGAAATCCCTTTGAATTGATTTGGGACAATACAGGCAAATTAACACATTTTTTCAATGAAATGCCTTCTAAATTTTCCATCACCTATCACATGAAATGAAAACAAAAGGATTATCAGTATAAAAAGAACATTTCATCCTAATGTTTATTTTATTAGAAAAACATGTATTTATAAAATCAAAATTCAAAACTAAAACATTTGGTTTTAGACTTCAAAAAAAATCATAGGAAATCAAAATAAAATTATAGGATTGAAATAATATGGTGACAACCTCATCCTTTTGTAAAAAGAAATTTGGCTTATTTGATTTCCATATGAAGCGATTCATAATTGGACGTTCCATTGCAATATTTTGACCCATGTTTCGTAATTGTTCATGCATGTACAAGATTCCACCTTCTACCCATTGGATTAAAGATCTCTGCTGTAAATTTTGTAATGTAAATTTTGGGTGTAAATAATCTCCACTCCACACTCGACAAATTGTACTTATTTTCAAACCACCCAAAAAACAAGCAATATCCAAAAACATGTTTTGATGTTCCTTATCCAAGTGGTCATAAGAAATCCTCAATTTACTCCAAAGTTCTTCATTATCATTGCCCCCGGTGAAACTTTGCCCACTTTTCAATTTGCTTAATGCACCTTCCCAAATTTCCAATTCTTTAATATTAGACAAAAAAGAACCCAATACTTTAAGGCTTAAAGGGAGCCCCCCACAAGCTTTTATAATCTTCATAAATATATCTTTGAAATCGTTTGCTGGAACATGATTTGCATTACCGAATGCATGGAACATAAACAATTCCTTTGCTTGTTCGTCATCCAAAAATTTCATGACCACTTTTCCATCTTCACTTACATGAAATTTTAGACTTTGCCAATTTCGACAATTCACAAGTACTTTGCTTTTAGAAGTTGCATCCTTGGCAACCTTATCAATGAGAAGTTGCAAGGATATAAGGTTCTCCACCTTATGAACATCATCCACCACCACTAACACTTTCTCTGATATCATACATTCCTTAATTTTTTCAAGGTCTTCTTTATTCACATTTTCATCCTTGGTTAAACTTTTGCCACACAAATCATGTAAGAGTTGTTTTATGGCATCGTTAATATTGTCCTTTGATTTCACATCCTCCAAAAAGCTAGATTTGTCATATTGGTTGTGGAACAAATGATAGATTTTTTTGCTCAAAGTGGTCTTCCCAATCCCACCCATTCCAACCAAACCAACAATAGATTCCTTTTGTAACAAGATATGTATGTCTCTTGCTTTTTCAATCAACCCCACTTCATGATATGGCAAAGGTGGAAGCAATATATTTTTCTGTCAAAATTCACAAAATATAGGTCATTTATATGCTATCTTTCTTATTTGATAACTAATATATATCATTGCGTATGTGATATACATCAAGTGTGCTATGACCTAATGTGTATCAAATTACATGAACATGTATGAAGTCAAAAGACTTAGATTTGATGTTTTTACCTCCATACATATTCTCAAACATTTTAACAATAAAGAATAGCTTCGATGATCTTTGTTTGGTGGCTTGCAAATTGTCAAGTGATTAGCATCCTCAATTTTGTAATGGTTGTTGTTTGACAATTGAATAGCCGACACATGTGGCACTAAAATTCCCTGCATGCGCAAAAGATTAAGTTAATGGAACTCATTGACTTGTTTGTTCACTTATGCTTTAACTTATAGTAATATAGTAATTTCAAATGGTGGTGGAAACTATAGCTTTACAACTATTGATGTTTGAATAATAATGAAATATTTTGTGTAAAAGTAATTTCCTTCAACTCTTTGGCAAGAAAATTATATAAATACATCACAAGGTTATTGGTTTTTAATCTCATTAATCTTACATGTTTTAATGATGTTATGATTTTCCTTACAAATATTTATATGGAATTGATTTGATGAAGGGAAAATTTAAAACCTTTTTCTTGATGTTTGAAATCAGTCAAATTTCCTTTCCATCAATAGTGATTCATGAAACAAAGTTCATAAAACACATGACCCATTCACCACATTAATATATTAAGAAGTATTGAGTACATGATCCCACACAAGTTTTGACAATACAAAAAATGTTCAACTAATGAACTTAGTTGGATAACTTTCAATGTGGGAAATGAAAATCTTACCCAATCATTGTCGACTTTTAATCCTTCGGTAAATGCATATATGTTGAGGTTTTCATGAACGACATCTTTAAAATCTATTGAAAGTTGCTCCATTTTTGGGTCGAAAGATTTTATTTTTTCAAAAAAACTAGGTTGGGTTGCATACTTGCTCGATGTGTTGATTTGTTGATGTTTCCAAGTGAAATACTTTGATAAATATTCGGTACCACTAACATGTGGTACACCATAAAATATTACACCTTTAAGATTGTTCAAAAATGTCTTACAACATTTCTGTACGTAATCATCGAAATTATTTCTTCGCCTATGATGTACATGTTTATGAGCTTCAACCACCAAGCTTTTAAGTACAAGACCTCCAAAACTATAAGCAACTAATGCCACCGGTGCATCCCAAAGGGATTGATAACTACAAAATATTCAACAATGCACCAAAATTCAATTATCAACATTGTATTAGCATGTACAAATTCATCCTATTATACTTGGGGCAATTTTTCAATTCACACGACCTAAGCCATAAGTTCATAATTGATTTGCTTGTCATTTGTCATTTACTGACTCCATTAATCTACCTAAAAAATGTGCCAACCATGTTTTGGTAAAACAACTATTATGTACAAGTATGTAGGTGTTTACATTCTTGTGTTAATGTACAATCCATCTTCTATGTGTTACCTTGGAAATACTGTTGAAATAATTAAAAAATATATATACATTGTTTTGAAATATATATTTTTGCAATGAAATGTATGCAAATTTTCTACACATGTATTAATATAATATAGTTTAATTCAATTGCATTACCAAAGATAAAGCTTCAAAAAATGCGAACTAAAAATTGCCATCAAAACCAAACTAGTTGTACCATGAACTTATAATATGAATATAAACATTGCTATTATCTTCAAACAAGAACATTTGCATTGAAGCCTCATTTTATGTTCTCCTATTTGAATCTATCAATTCAAATAAATTAAAACTTGTTGGTGTGTATCACAATATTAACATGCATGAACAATTAACTCGTGCAAAACATTTTAAAAATTCTAAAGATGTCAACACTTATCTTTAATGTACATAAGGAAGAGTAATTAATGTGTCCATAAATAGAAGAAATTGTCACACCTTGAATTTATAACCAAACTTTGAATGAGGTTTTGGCCAATTTCAATCACATCATTGTGAACACTTGCCACAATGTTAGAATCATAAGACAATGATAAAATTCGAACATTGTTGTTCAAGTCTTTGGGTAGCCAACTTTGTGGCCAACATATGCACTCTTTTCCATTGTTGGTGCGGCGTGTTGTCCATGTTTCCTTCCATTCATCATTTTTGCCAAAAGCAATCCCATGAAAAAAAATAATGGTCAAGTTTGGATTATCAGAATTGCATGTGGGATTTAAATCGTGCACTGGATGTTTCTGCAAAGAAAATGAAAAAGGGTCAACATAATTCTTCAAACATATCTTGAAAATTATTTGACTATACAATAAATTCGAGAATTGCAATATACAAATTATAGTAGTTAGATAAAGGCAATAATTAATTGAAAATATTAAGTTTAACAAAAAGACAAGAATAGATGAATTGGAGAATACCAAATCTATCTTGCATGACTAACAAATGAAGATCATTCACATGTGTCATAGACTTCAAAGTTTCAAAACATAATTATATAGTAGGTGGAACTAATGCCAATCAATAAAGGTTAATGCTAAGAATTGGATTTTTTCAAGATTGGGTTGATTAACTAAGCCATCTAGTTTGGTTCATTTGTATTTCAAGACATTTTCCCAAACATTTAGGTCACTAAGGCCTCCAACTCCTAAGGAATCGGGACACGAACCCAATAAGAATGTCCAAGAGCATTTTAATAATTTGCTTTAGGTTGTTGGATGAAGACTACACATTGAACTTAACTCATAATCTATAATGAAAGTTCCAATCCTTAAAAGTTCAATATATTCTTAGTCAATGCCAATTGACAAATTTCCCTTTCACCAATTCTACTTGTTATAGCAAGTGAATCACCAGCCTAATGTAAGAGGCTATAATGATGACTCCATTTCCTATTGTTTTAAACATCATTTCATATTGTTTTATATAAACAAACAAATTGGAAAGTAGGCAAAGTGAAAATGTATCATAAGGAAGCTTGTAAATGATTGAGGACATTCAAGTACCCTAGTGGCTACAGGGTATGGTTGTGAAGCTGCTGGTTGGGAGTTCAAAATTGAACGAGACCTTTTTCTCCTGATGCTTTGTGAGGACAATAAGCTATAATGGTTGTAAGGGTCAAGGAAAATTGTCAACACACACCCAAACAAAATTTTAAAAAGCAAAGAAAAATCAAACTTCAACATGTAACTTGGGAAAGCCCAACAAAAAACTATGCAAAGAAAGCTCATCATAAGATTAAGAAGAAGCACCACATTGCTGTGCCATCCTGAGCTTGAAGGAGCATTTTCAGCGGGGACCAAAGGTGTCACAGCAGGGATCTCTTTTTCTTTTTGGCGGCCCTTGTGAAAGATCAACTCCTTTCCCTTGAGGCCATATGAATTTTGCATATTTCGCACTACTGAAATTCCTTTTGCTCACTGCTTTCATAAATATTTTTCTCTTAACCTTTTGCTCTCATAAAAATCAGCTACAAATCCTTTGCCATCCCAATAGCAGACAAAAGGTATGATGGGTGTCCCTCACATCACAAATTCCCGCAAGCTAAGCTGATCTTTCCACTAGATCTCCGCAATAAACATCAACCCCTGTGCTCTTCACGATCTCCCTGGAATTCTCACAATCTTCTCTTCTTACTCCTTTTCGACTTTTCTCAAATAAGAAGAAGCTCTCATAAAACATCACAGATTCCCGCAAGCTAAGCTGATCTTTCCACTAGATCTCTCCAAAAAACATCAACCCCTTTCCTCTTCACGATCTCCCTGGAATTCCCACTCTGTTCTCTTACTCCCTTTTCGACTTTTCTCACAGATGTTTCTTCTTCATTTTCTCCTCCCCCAGAAACTTCGAGAAGGGTTTTGCCGTGAGTCTTCAGACTGTAGCATACGCGCTTTACCGATTTCTTGGCCACTGAACAATTCATTACTTTCCTTCTGGAACACATGTGTCTATTTTCTACTCATAATTGAGGATGGAATATGCAATGGCACCTTGAGACTTGTCAAACACGCTTTACTTTTTCCCCCTGGCCTCCTCCACTTATTATCATCATGACTTTTGTTCACATCCACACACCGACCTTTCTTTTACCAAAAAACTAGAGCCAAAAAGCTAAGTCATAAATTTAAATAGTGCTAAAGTCAAATGTTATTTGAGATTCTCAATAGCCAAAATTCAACCAAATTCAAAGAAAAATCGTCAGATTTCCATACATGGTTTTCAAGTACGTAGCCAAAAATAAGAGAAATATGTTAAATTTTTTCTAATGCCATATTTAGCTCACAGCCAAATCTGACTAAATCTTCCTACCGATGATAGCCACTGGGACTATATCTCAAAACTGACCAAAAAAAATATTGATCCACACGTTTCCTGCTGTTTGCTGATTTCACCCAGTGCATTATTGCAGCGTTCTGCCAGAGCTCATGATGCAGGCAATTCATGATTAATTGGGCCTTGGTCGAACCAGCCAGGGTGAATTGACCCCAAATAGGCATCATCGTAAACCCCCCCCCCCCCCCCCCCCAAAACCATTCAAATGGCCATATTAGGCCCCAAAATTTCTAGATTTGGACTTGGGGACCCTGATTTTGTCGAGGGAAATGATATCTTTAATATTTACAATATTTATGAGCAATTTAAATGGGCTTTGGGATTTTTACCATGATCCCAATGTGGGGATCAATTTGCCTTGGTCAGGTGCACCTGGCCTACAGTAGAACCACAGTGAAAATCCCAAAGTTTTTTGGGGGCAGTTTCAAAACATTATGTAGCTATCCTTAGAGCATCTACACCCCACACCTGCAAACAACGCTTTCCATTAAATCTTGCAGCAGGGTAGCGTGACTCCTGCTCTCCTCCTGTATTGACGTGATTTTAACCCCTTTAAAAGCTTTTTTCTACTATGGATTTGGACAGTGACTATTAATGGTCCAGATGTAAAGACATGAATGGTCATTGAGTGTTTAAAGGGAGTTTTATGAGGTTTGTGGGTGGGGATAGTGACACTATTCTATTTTAACATAAAGGAGTTGTTTACAGTTTTGGGGTGAAGATGCTCTTAGACAAAATCAGGGTCTCTGAATAGACAAAGACAGCCTCTCAGAGGCCTTGCTCAAGAATGTGAGGGTACCAGTGTAGGTGCTGGTTCGCCCTGGCCAGTGGCTATGATTGGAGCAGCCTGGGGGGAGAAGAAAAGTTACATGGACGGTCATAGCAAATAAATCCGGAGTGGGAAAACAAAAGAAATTCTGTACAGAGCAGTGATTTTTCTTGGCGAATTTTGGCACTGTGGCTACAAATTCTTTCTGAAGAAATTGGGAATTTTTTTATATTATTATTGTGAATTTGAGAAAAAATGATCAAAAAAATGGAAAAGATCGACAAATTTCCAGCTTCCCCATAGTCCTTAAGTTGAATTGACTAAATCTCACTAAACATGAGCAAGCCCATAATGGCTCTGCCTTTAAATGACATCATCCATAAGGACGATAATATTCAACATATTAAAAACACATTGTGGTTAGGGGTTTACTACTTAGCATGGTGAAGTTGAAGTGGATCCTTTACTTTTGCCCTAGATAGCCGTGGGACTCTTATGTCCCTTAGATTGCATCCCAATGTCTCTAGTCTCTCTATCCTTAAGGGCTGAACCAAAAAATGGTTTACAATAATACCATAGTGTTACATAGACACATTCGGTCCAACTTTTGAAAAAAGAGAATTTTATTAAATCTCAGCATGAAATGATGAAATTCAGCATTAAATGCAACGACGTTTGAGAGTAATTATAGTATGCAGGAGTACTGAAAATATGTGTAGCAGCAGTGGAGGTGCTCATGAAAAAGGAAAGACAGGGTGAAACTCAGTTTACCACCAAAATTGGTGGAAAAACTAGTTTGGGTCCCAGTTATCTCGCTTTGTAAAATTTTCATTTCCAATTACATGTTTGGGTGTGATTTCCTCATGTAGCAAAAGCGCAGACCTCAATTGTAGTGGAACTCAAATGTGTCTCCCAATAGTTTTTGCAAAACTCTTGTGGACTTCAAAGGACCTTCTCCATTGGATCATCATGTCACCATCTGAGGACGTGAAACCCTTACTATTTATTCCTGTGTTTTGCTTTGGAGCCACAGTGTGATATTTCTGGAGATTTCTCCCTGTTGTAGACGATGTGTGCTGTATACCCAATGCTCTGAAACACACAAATCTTTGGCATGGGTTTAAACCCCATGAACTGGGTGCCTGGCAACTTGAGAGATTGACTCAGATTTGCCTGCAGCTACCCTAAAAATATGCTTTGCATCCTTGATAGCAATCTCAGCAATCCTCAGTCATTTCTCTAAGTTGAGGGCTGATTATTCCACCAAATGATTTTTCATCATTCATGATTCATGTAGGACATTCCAGGATTCTTTTTGGCATTTTTGGATGTAGCCAAAAGAGGTGATGGACCATAAGAATATATATTCAAATTTGGCTACACAAAAAGCCTTTGGCTGCTTTCTAACACTAGGAGGAGCAGGATTTATGAAGGCAAATTTCCAAGGAGTTTTTGTTGTTTGTAGAGCATTCCATGAATTCATTGCTGCTTCATTGAGCAATTTGTGTGTGCGTCATCCATTGGGCCTTATGTAAAGCAACTCACTCGGAGTGAGAGTAGGATACTACCACTCCAAGGGAGTTAATCTTTGCTCAAGATATGAAAATGAAAAAAGTTAAGCATCCTTCCATTTTCTTGGACACCTAATATTGAAATCTGACAGATTCTATTTAGTATTTTTTGAAATCTGAGGATTTAAAACCCTAATAACCTCTTTTTTTTTTGTTTTCCACCCCTCCTGCACATTGCCTGCTATCCTTCTTTATTTCAACTCTTTCTGCAAAGAAACCAATCAAGGAAGTGCATGGATTTGCGTACATTCTTTAATAAATGATGACACTCGGAAAATTGCTACCTGATCACAGGGTTTGTGATGAAAAGCCTGTGCAACGTGTGAGAGAGAGAGACAGAGAGGACAGATGCACAGACAAAGGGTAGAAATCAATGGTAGTATTTTGGGATTCCTTTGCTGAAGCTTAGCTATGAGCATTAGCAACAGTTCACACTTGAGCAATTTGGCAGTGTTGTGTTGAAATAAAAATCATTCATTGCTCCATCATGCATGGAGCTCATACTTTGGGTTTACATTAGGGTAATTTGAGGCCAACACCGCAGCAAGCAAATGAGAGTGAACAAAAAATTCACATGGAATCTTACTTGGCTGAAGTGGATAATGTTGGCCTAAAGTGAAGAAATGTGTGCTGGGATTGTAATGGAATTTTTCAGGCATACATCAAAGAGGTGGTATTAGGCAGCACCCATGCAACCAAAAAACTTCAGAGTCAATCTTTTCATGTATTTTGTATTGGATTTTTTGGAAGGCCAAGTTGGAAGGAACTTTTGTGGGTGCCTTGTGGCCCCCTTTGCTCACAAAATTACTACCACTCCATCTATAAGGTTCTTATGGTCTATCCCTTGGTCCATTTAAGGTTGATACCCATGTTCATCACTTATTGAGTTTTGATCCGATCATCAACTTCGTTCTCCAACCGGTTATTAATAACCTATCAATTTTTTTTTGAATTTTTTTATAATTTTTAAAATTGATAATTACATGGTATTGAAATTTCAAAATCTAATAACCTACTTGGATGACCTAATTATCATCTAGGCAAGTTATCAATCTTTAAAGACTAATACAAAAATTTTAAAAATACAATTTCTAAAGCTTACGATTTACAAGTTAATTGACAGTTCTCAATCGATTATCTGAAAACCTAGCCTTTTGGGTAATAATCAAAACCTACCCTTTTGATTTCAGATAATCGGTAGTACAATTATTACCCAAATTCTTTTGATACCCTGATTGGCACCCATTTATAAAATATTGATATTGATATTCTGTGTGGTCTCAAAAAAAATTCAAGAAAAAACCTACCCGAATTTGTAAAACAAGAAAAAGCCATTAATAAAGGCCAACACGAGTTTACACTAGGAACAAAGGCTCCTAGGCCATGGCTCATGGGCTTTGCCATGGTCTCATCTGAAAAGGAGGTACCATTAGTTCCATACCCTAACATTAGGTTTGCCCATAGATGTCAATGTGATCAGTACAAGAGTATTGCTACAATTTTTTCCCCCTTGGTCTACCCTTTGCCCTTTTTTCATCCTGTTATGTTTTACACCCATAACATCCCATGTTGTTATGTGTACTAAGGGGCACATACCATGCCAGGTAGCATGTGCCAAGGGTCTTGTAGCAGTTACATATCCCCTAGCACCCATAACATGGGCAAAACATGTATGAAAACACAGACCCGAAACATGTCTAGAAATGCCAAGGTCAAAAAAAATGGGGCAAAACTTGGGCAGACTGGAGGAAAAAGAATTGTAGCAATACTCTTATACTGACTGCATTAACAACTAACTATTGGCATACGTAATTTTAGGAGGGGTTTCATAAGCCATGACCCAATAACTATTAAGTGTCAACTGATCCTTAGTGCAGGCAGATATCAACTTGCGTTGTTGGCCTTGCTTACCAAGGCAAGGATATTGTGTTCAGATTCCTTATAGAGTATAGTAGCCTAAGGGATTTTGGCATCTATTTTTGTATGAAGATTTTTGAAAGATGATATTTTGGCTTGTGTTGAAACTTGAGATTAGTTATTGAGTTATAATATCTTGAAGGATTTTGGGTTTTTTGAGAGGATATTTTGAAGATTAAATTTTTACATGGTGAAATATTTGAGTAAAACTTAAAATCTACAGATGGAGTGATAAAACTTAAAATCTTCAGTATGGAGTCACAAGTGCAAGAAGAAATGAGACCACCCTTCAGCAAACCAAGTATGACACATTCTGAATGACTCAAGCCCAACACCTTGCTGTGGCCTGGGTTCAAGGGCATTGCACAAACATCACACAAAAGTCTGGCCATTTTGGTTCTCTATCAGTGACCTGAGTAAGTCAATTAAGGTTTTTAAGATATCCAGTTTTTCAGCATATAGAGGTTTGCATGTTGATATTTGCTAAACTAGAGGGTATCAGCATGCCGTTTTCCAACTTGCTCTCCTACATACACCACACATTGCAAACTTTGCAGCTGCACAAACACATATGAAGGATATCAAAAAATGGGAAACAAGACATTTAGGTCCCACCTGAAACTGCATGGAGACTCTCTCACACATTTAACTTGCAAGATATTTGGCATCAAACCCCTAATGGAAGCAACAATGGGCTGTGAAATACGGCAATGAAGTTCCCTGGCCCTGTACCATTTGGAGTCAGATTAAGAAGGACTCCAGTGTTCTTGAATAAGACCCTGAAAACATCTGCGATCTATCCAGTCATACACTCAAATGTCTAGGAGAAACTCAACTGCCAGCTCTTGCACCTTCCTCTGACATATCAAGGATGACCTGACTATGTTCCCATCTCAAAGACACCACAGTCTACAATTTCCCTCTCAAACACCTCATTCACTGCACGACATAGCAAATGTGAACTCTGGATGTTTTCAAAGCGCCTCATACATAACAGGGAGCCAATTCATCACCTGCAAACTGATTGTCAATATGTCCCAGGAACAATTGCCTCCATTACCTTAGCACATCCCTATTATGTTTCTTAGGTGCTGCTCCAACCTCACATCTAACTCCATAGTCATAGTCATGAATATTGTGGATGCCTACAAAAAGAAGCGGAGGCCCACCTTCCAACACAAACCCCTCATGTCTTTTGATGAACAGCTCCATGATAGTGTTCACTGCATCTTGTGAATTTAGTGTATCATCGACATTAAAAGTTCCCGTCATGGGGGCAATGGACTCAAAAGCAGCCTCCTCAACTCCAACATTGTTTGATCTTCCTCATAGTGTATTCAAGCAAGTTCCGCAACTTCTTAGGAGAGAGACTCACAAGAGAAAACGTTTGGAACTGCAGTAGAAAAATGCATTGCATTGGATACTCCCTCCCTTCCCATAGGCGGGCCATCTCCATTTGTGAAACAGCAATTGAGAGTACTACTACCTTTGCATGGCAATTAAGTACCACAGTCTTATCCAGGGGCTCGACCAGATAAGGATGCTTTGAGCAGAAAGAGAAGCAGAGATGAGCCGTTGCTATTGAAGAAAGCTCTGCAACTAGAATCTTTGATGCTCAAGAAGAACAAATACAGGAACAACAAAAGTTGATGTGACGTGTCAACTTTTCATTGGCAATGATGTCAACATTCCAACAAATTGCATTGGTTCCGCCATCATATTTGGCACCCATTCGGACTTCAAGTCCCTTTCAAATGCAAGCAAATCAACCGAGGCCTGGTATAGAAAATAATACCCATACAGGCCATGTATCGGTGACCAAAAATAATCTACTGGATACTAGCTGGTAAACCCATTTTGCAAGCAAAATAATAAGGGGAAAAGTTTTATCACCTTTGAAACCTTCCCCAAAGAATTCCTTTTGATTGGCCACATTTGTGATATACTGCAGAAATCGTGAAAGATTCCTATTCTCTATTGACATGTTAACTTTTTAAAAAAAGAATAAAGACACGAGGTTTATTTTTAAATTTTTAGTAGCTTTTTTTTTTCTTTTTTATTTCTTATATGGTTTTTTTTTGTTTTTAGTTTAAAGGCAGAAATGTTTAAGCAGAAAGCAAATAAAAGAAATTTGAAGTGTGTGTGTGTGAGTGAGAACTCACCTCCTCATTTTAGTGTGTGTGCGAATGAGAACTCACCTCCCGATTTCAATGTGTGAGTGAGTGAGAACTCACCTCCCGATTTCAGTGTGTGTGTATGTGAGTGAGAGAGAACTCACCTCCTCATTTGTGTTTATGAGTGAGAGAGAGAACTCACCTCCCTTCCGCCCTTTCGTCCAATCACACATGGGACAATCTTCTAGCCAATAGGATATTGGACGGACGGACGGACAGACGGACGGGCGGACACACACGATTTACTGCAAAAACTCTAAACCTTAAACTCGGTCACACCCAAGAGGATACCCATTACACTGAGTGATACCCTAACATTGAGGGATACCCTGACACTGAATGATACCCATTACACTGAGTGATACCCATTACGGACACACCCAAGAGGATACCCATTATTACACTGAGTGATACCGATACCCTGAGTGATTTTTCCTCTCACTGACAGTTTTCACAACCCACCCAAGAGTTTACCCATTACACTGTTTTCCTCACAAATAAATCGGACACTGAGTGATACCCATGACACTGAGGGATACCCCTGACATGGAGTGATACCCATTACCCTGAGTTCCAGCCAATAGGATACCGGACGGATGGACACACACGATTTACATTGAAAAAAAACCCAATTCTTTTATATAAGTAGATTGGGGTTATATTAATGATGGACGTGATCTAGGGGCATTGGGAAAATGAAAATGATTTGCACAATTGGTGTTTTTCCAAGCAGTTAAAAATGATCTCAATAATGTATGGATGACCAAAAATAATCCACATCATCCATGCCTTCCCAAAAAAGGATCCACCCTACGTAGTGAATATAAATCATCTCTTTCGTCCACGGGTGATTGAAAATGATCCACAACATCCATGAATGTTTGGAAATGATCTACCCCATCCATAAACGATTAAAAAAAATGATGAATGTTTTTTGGGAAAGTGATTGTGCATGATGTCCGCCATTCATATGTTAGAATTATTACCAAGATTGCAATCCGACTCAAATTACCTTTTGAATAGGCTCTTAGAATGTTGGATTTGCGAATGTTCAGATAAGTGCATAATATCTAGGATCCACGTACTCCGTGTTAGGCTTTAACTAACTCTTTGTTGAATTATTTCCTTTCATTAAAGATTCTGTCATCATTTGCATCATTTTTTAGCAAGAGTATTGTAGGACTCGTGCCTTCCAAGGATGTTCATTGCTTGATTGAATGGGAAAATAAAATCGTGCCTTATGAAATTTCCCGGGTTTTTTTTGTTTCCCGCGCTTGAATGACCGAACACCCACCAGTGCCCCATCCACAAATCTCGTTTTAGGGTTTAGGGTTGACAAACTTTTCTACCAGGGAAATTAATAAATAGCTCGGAGAAAAGGGAGAACGTATACTTGTAAAATAAAAAATCTATACCATCAAAGAGGTATTTGATATGAATTTGTTTGGAACAACCCAAGCCGTATCACAAAATAAATCAATAATTGCTTTTTATGATGACCAAATAACAATTAGGGTTGTTTTGGGAAAAGGAACATTATGGCAATGCCACAGGGCATATCTAACCAAATAATAATTAGGGTTGTTTGGGAAAAGGAACATTATGGCAACGCCGCAGGGCATATCTAAAGTATGTCATTGTGGCGAATCACGGTTCATTTTAATTGGTAAATACTCTAGGACATTTTTGGTAAACAGTATTAGAGTTTTCACGCTTGCACAAAGTTTAATATATCACACATCCTTTTTAATCTATAAACATTCATTGTAACAAAGCTTTGTTGGGATGGAGGACGAATTAAATGTACCCTAAACAATGAGAATAAGAATCAGATCTATTTCCTTCCAAATCTACTTATATAAAAGAATTGGGTTTTTTCCAGTGGAAATCGTGTGTGTCTGTCCATCCGGTATCCTATTGGCTAGAATTCAAGGTAATGGGTATCATTCAGTGTCAGGGGTATCCGTCAGTGTCATGGGTATCACTCAGTGTCCGGTTTGTTTGTGAAGAAAATAGGGTCCTTCAGTGTAATGGGTAAACTCTTGGGTGGGTTGTGAGAATTGTCAGTCAGAGGGAAAATCATTGAAGGTATCGGTATCACTCAGTGTAATAATGGGTATCCTCTTGGGTGTGTCCGTAATGGGTATCACTCAGTGTAATGGGTATCACTTAGTGTCAGGGTATCCCTCAATGTCAGGGTATCACTCACTGTAATGGGTATCCTCTTGGGTGTGTCCGGGTCCGTCCGTCCGTCCGTCCAATATCTTGTTGGCTAGAAGATTGTCCGACGTGCGATTGGACAGAAGGGCGGAAGGGAGGTGAGTTCTCTCTCTCTCATAAACACAAATGAGGAGGTGAGTTCTCTCTCACCCACACACACACACACATTCATTTACATGTGTAAATGGGTTTACTTATTGGGGAAGGTTTCAAAGGTGATAAAAAATTTCCCGTGATCATTTTGCTTGTAAAATGGGTTTACCAACTAGTATACAAAAGATAAATTGGCCATGAATCATGCATGTCCGTAAATGTTGTGTGATGGCCCACGATTTTGACACCCCCCCCCCTTGGCCCCCCAAAAATATAATTTCCATATGCTCCTCCATCCTCTCCCAATGGCCCTTGTAAGCCCTTTAGTTTCTTGTTATTTATATATATATAATGTTCTGTAAAATTGTGTCAATGGCGACATTTTGATGGGTAGTCAAAAGCTAAATAAAATGCAAATGTAACTATTGAAGCTGCACACAAAAACGTAAAATAATTCGAACCACGTCTTGCGAAGTTATACTATGATGGAGTACATCGAAAAAATAGGAAAAGGAAGTCGATTAGCGAGCCAGGGAGTGAGCTTCCATTGAGAGGTTCTTTAAAAATTTAGTGGAGTGGTACCGTAAGCCCCAAATTGAACTTTAAAATTTCGCGATTTTTTGCCATCAAAAGAAGTTTTTTTTAAAATTATAATGTGTGGTTTGACGTGATATAAGCAAAACATGATGTGTGATAGCGCCGCGGGGAAACATTATATGGGTTCAGTTTAAGGAACATGTAAAAATTATAAAATATGCTTCATATATGGTGCATAGGATTTTTGTACAGGCCAAATTAAATACCTAAAACTATGTTCAACATTTTCCCAAGCGTTATCAATGAATACATGATTGTATCAAATCCATCGCAAAGTAATTTACCTTTTCATAAAATTTATTAGATTTCATTTATGAGGATAAATAATATATATGCATGGATGGAAATAAAAGGTTGCGCAATGTGCTACGAAGGACGAAGTACATTTAATCACGTCATTTATCAATTCTTCCAAACATAATGAAATTGGAGTAGGGCAAAGAATAAACATACGGGGTTGGAGATTTTTTTTTTTTCCAATTTTTTAGTGTGCAACAGGAATTTCTCTCGCAAAATCTCGTGATTTGGAAAACCAGGAGCTGTTCTGTATGTGTAACCAGGAGCGCTTCACATCACCGAACTCTTGTTCCTAAAGTGAGCAACCTGATGTCGGGCTCCATGTGACGCGCTCCTTGGTCCCGGGGTGAACCCACTTGAGGGTTCACCAAATGTCAAGTTGCGGAAGTTGGGATCGAAGGGCACGCTCTCGGCTTCCAACTCTAGAAAGGGGTAGAGGGTCGAGTTGGGAGCCCCGGGATTAGACTAGGAAGAGGGACTAGAAGATCAAGCTTGAATCTGCATCCAAAAACCAACCACGGGAGGTTAGTTTAGCATTCGGGACACCTTTGGGTGTTGGGACTTGCCACGGGCACTTGGACTCACAAGACTCACCACGGCCCGGACTCGGGAGTAAGCCACCACCTTACTCCCTATAGTATTCTCTGCAGCTCGCCATGGGGACTACATCCAAATGGCACAAATTCCCGGGACTCCCGAAATGGAGTCCCGATTTTGTCCCGGCAGGACTCCCGGAACTTTGAAGCGCCATAACTCCCGACTGTAGAGTTGGATCGCGACGATGTCTGAATCAAAGTTGTAGCCCTCGTCGAGATCTTTCCAACGCCATATCGCACTCCCGAATCGGACATCGGGAAGGCATCGATTCCCGACTTTTAGTGGTCGGGAGTCAAACTGCCAGTTTGACTCCCGGCCCTTCTTTTGCCCATAACTTGGGCTGCAGATGTCCGAATTGCCAATGCGAGGGCATTTTCGATATCTACGTTTTAAGACCTTTTCAATGACATCAAGAACACCTCAATGCGAGGTGTTTTGCCCCTTGCTGTCGAGCTCTGAACGTTCGGGAGTCCCGGAGGACTCCAACTCCCAACTTTTCCAAGTGTTGGGCTTCACCCCCACACTTGGCCAAAGTAGGGTTGCGACACCATGTAAATTTCAAATATACATCTTATAATCTTGTACACAAGGTCGGCGTGTCGTTCAAATCACGAACTTTTGGATTATCATTTTCTGCACATGTTATGCTCGCAGGGGGCATTATAACACAAACGACACACGTTCCACTTCGCACACATGCCAGCTTATTTAAGCGCGGGGAGCAAGCGCAGGTATCAAAACCTGAACCTATACCAGCATTTGCATTTGTTTCCCTCCGAAAATTTCATCTGTTGTCGTTATGGCTTTCTAGTGCAACGAAAAATCCTAGGAACAGAAAGTTCTTTTGTGAATCATGTAGCTTGTTACAAATTCTAACTTGTTCTCACTGTGAGATCGCAACAAAACTTGTACGACTCGCCTTGATAAATTTGTAGAATTTTTTGGTGGTTCAAAGACGTTATCTGTGTGGGCGAAATGAATGTTTGTCCACACAATGCCAAATTACCATAGTGTGCAAACATTAGTTCAGGCTATATGGGTTTGTGCAGGCCCAAACATTTCAAGTGCGTGCATCCCGAATCTGTTATACACATGGAACTTGTGTTGTTTTCATCTTTCAGCTCCCGCCCTTCACTCTTTTACAGGAGCGAGGAGGTAGAGGGAGCACAGTCGTTAGATCACATCACAAGTCCAACTCCATGTATGTGCGAACTTATCCAAGTAAGCACATGTGCAGAACATCCTTGCCATATGCATGAATTTGAACACTTTCCTATTGAGGGGATGTCGGTGTTGGGTAAGATCACTAACACCTAAAATTCGATTTCGTGTGTCTGGAGGGTTAAGGTGGATTCGACAAAGCCGATGTTATTGGTATATTGACCTTTGATTTTCAATTGTAACCCTGATGCCTGCACAAACATCTGTTTGAGCATAGCGAGCAATATGTATAGGTATCAAAATATCAACCCTACACCATCATCCACATTCGTTTCCCTCTCAAAACTTGATTCGGGGTCGTTGTCACAGTGGCTTTGGAGCGCAGTGAAAAAGTCATCCGGAATGGAGAGCTCTCGTGTGAATGGTGTAGCGTGTTGTAAAATTGAACTTGTTTTTCATACATAGAATTATGAGATTTCAAAAAAAATTTGTGTGATTGCACCTGATATCTTTGCAGTGATTTTTTCATGCTTCAATGAAGTCACTTGGTGCCGGCGAAACGAATGTTTGTGGACCCAACACCAAAATAACACAATGTGCAGACATTGGTTTAGGATGTATTGGTTTACAGAGCTCTAAGCATTTGGAGGATAGAGTCAATGTTATTTTCGTCTTTCCACTCGTGCACTTCCATGCTTTGCAGGGGGCTACGAGGTGGACGTAGCACGGTGGTTAGATGCCATCGCAAATTCGACTGCATATATACGCCTGAACCCTTACTCCGGCACTGAAACCCAGTAAGCGCACGGACCCGACCTCTCTGGTGTTTGCAAGAATTTGATTTTGTGTAGATGTTCTGTTCGAGAAAATCAATGCGTACACTGAAATCAGAACTGCATTTTCCTATGGTTGCAGGTTGCAGGTTGGTTTGAGTGGGCTCGAGTTATTCGTGTATTGACCTTTCATTATCAATCACAACTCTTATGCCTTCTCAAAACATCTGTCTGTTATCAACCGATATTCATGGCCGACTTTCGATGCCTCGAATGTAACATTTGTTTCACCGCTTCTCATCAACGCGATGGACATCGCCGATTGGTGCATTAATCAACCTGTAAGATCCGCACCGCCACCAGTCGAATTATTGTCAATCGATCGATTGACGGCAAATATCCTTGCCCCGTAGAGGGCTGCACGAGCACATTTGAACGCAGTGATAGGCTCCAGGGCCATTTCAAAGTGGGACATGAGGAACAAAACAATTCCGCCCTAAATCAAGATCTTGACAACAACGCGCAAATTAGGGCAATGTCTCGGGGCATGTTAATCCAGCCGCCCACCGAGCAAACACCAGAACTGCTACATGATGTCAACCTTGCGGTTCTCAACATCGTGGATGGCATTCGTCTCCTATTGTGCAGGGTTTGCGACGTATGTCTGGAGCCCGAGGCTCGCCCTGTGCATAACCAATTATTGGGGCACGACAATTGGAGAGCTCCCAAACGACATCGCAACGGTGGCCCCCGTCGTGTGACTGGTGTCGCAACCCTAGCTTTGGGCTCGCGACCAAGGCAAGGGGTTGCAAGGTTGCGGGAGTCAAGAGGAAAGAAGCTCGGGAGTCCAAAGGAAGGAAGCCCGGGAGTCCAAAGGAAGGAAGCCCGGGAGTCCAAAGGAAGGAAGCTCGGGAGCAAAGGCAAAGGCATTGGAAGTGTGTGGGCCAAGAGGAAGCCCGGGAGTCATCACATACTCCCGGGAGTCTAAGGAAGTGCGAGGGAGTGTGAGGGAGTGCGTACTCACACTCCCAAGGCAACTCCCATTTTGGGAGAGGGAGTCCCCATGGACTCCCGAAACTTCAGAGTGCGAGTTGAAGGGTCAACTCTCCATGGATTGTTGTGCTCTAGATGTCTAAAATGGGCTCGCATTGCTCATTTGGACATCTGAAACGCAAGTTATGGCCAAAAGAAGGCCCGGGAGTCAAATTGGCAGTTTGACTCCCGACCACTAAAAGTCGGGAATCGATGCCTTCCCAAGATCTGATTTGAGAGTGCAACACGGCGTTGGAAAGCTCTCGACGAGGGCTACAACTTTGCTTCAGACCGCGTCGCGATCAGACTCTGCAGTCGGGAGATATCGGCGTCCAAAGTCCCGGGACTCCAACCCGGGACGATTTCGGGACTCCCACGCGGGAGTCCCGGGAAAAATGGCCATTTGGATGCCACCTCCGCCGCGAGCTGCAGAGTATACTATAAGGGGGAAGGTGGTGGCTTCCCCCAAGTGCGGGCCGTGGTGAGTCTTGTGTGTCCGTGTTGCCCGTGGCTCGTCCTAGCACCAAAGGTGCTGTAACTATGCACTAACCTCTTTGTGTGGGTTGTGTGCAGGCCCGTGTGAGTGAATAAGCTTGTAAATTCTTCCTAGTCCCATCCTGGAGCTCCAACACGGCCCTCTACCCCTCCAAGTGTTGTGAGCTAGGGAGCGGCTCCAAGTTCCCACTTTTTCCGCATTGTCCCTTACGTGGACCCTCAAGTGGGTCCACGAGGAACTTGGGAGCGCGTCACTGGGATCCCACTTGTTACGGATTTCGCATCGTCGTTCGATGAGATCGGGTTCACCCAGTTGCAAGACCTTCGCCTGGAAAGGTATACCACATCTCCACAGCAGGAGCTTTTGCCGGTGGTCCCAGGGATAAGGGTGGTGAACGGATATCAATGTGAGGCGAATGGATGTGCGTACTATTCCGCCACCAAAAAGATTATGGGCAATCATCGTCGCGCTAACCATTTCTTCTTGCCAATTCATGCCAATGGTCAACCGTGTCAGGTGCAACGCCTTTTCAAAAAGGTCGGGTACAAAGCGTATTTTGGTGTGGACCACCAGAATATGGAGCTCGAAGGCGATCCAGCAGGGCTCCATCTGAAGGAGCAGGTGCACGTTTCGATACAGGCCCACGAATGTTCCGTGCGGAACGCGGCACCAAATCCATCCATTTGTGAATTGAGTCCATGGCTGAGACTGTCTCGTTGGCAGGAGCTGACCGTCAACCACATCATTCTAGAAGGCACACCGTTGGACCGCATCAAGCGAGCGAGCTCCCGAACCCGATCGGCGGGGAATCCAATTTGGATCATTTGCCCTCGATGGTCCGAGCGTATTTGGAGAATGCGTAGGCCATCATCGGTCGTGTGCCATACCATCTCAGGCGGTTGGTCATTTCAGTGGAAGATTCCCCCCTGGCCGCAGTGGGGCTCAACCAGCGTTGGGTGCCATCCACGATAAGCAGATATTGTATGTTGATGACCAAGCTGCTCACTACGATGGTCCGATCCAAGGACAGCGCCCCGGTGGATGACGAGCCATTCGTCAACGTTTTGGGCGATTTGCCTACGGATCTCGGAGATGCACTGGAAAATCTCATCTCTCACATCCGAAGTCGACGAGATACGGATAGGGATGATGAAGATCTCGTTCCCATCCACACGATGTTGCTACACATTTGCAGACCACCGACATGTTCGGGCGTTCAACACGGGCTCTAAACCGGTTGTTCGATAATCAGGTTCCTGATCGTGAACAGTTTGAAGTCGGACCCTTCGTCGACCAACTTCAATTTTGACTTGTGATGGGATAACCTCGCAGAATTTTCAATGAATTAGTGGACCGTATAGCAAAAAGACGAGCTGGCTTCACGACCTGCAGCAGTATTGTCTGAGGTGCGTTCCTTGAAGGAGCCTATTGATTCAAAAAGGTTGAAATTGACTTCAACATGTCATTTTCTATTGAAATTGGACGTTCGAGGGAATGACTCACATAAACATTCGCATTTGACCAAGGTGGGAAAGAGCCAGCAACTTGGGTTCAAAGTTCTCGTTCAAGGTGAGAGTACTACGTCGTCGAGTCAAATGGTAGGCAAGGCAATCTCTGAATTGATGCACCGAGAAGATGCGACTGGTGATCTGATTTCTCGTAGCCCCGGTCCACATGAGTAGTTCCTCCTTCGATGTGTGCGGTCCCCTCAGCTGCCATACCGGCAAGGACTAGAGCAGCTCCTGCTCCCAAATCTGCGGCCAATACTGGTGCTCCATACAGTGAACTGCACCCAGTGAAATGCAATAAACTCACCGAGCATCCTTTGGAATTTGTTACATCCTCCCAGGACCTGGTTCAATGCTCACTTTGGCAACATTAACAATATTCCGAAGACGATTAGGAGGTGTCAGATGCTAACAGGTGGGTACACCATGAAGAAAATAAATTCAGATCCAATATTGAGTCTAATTTGGAGCCTCCGGCGATCTTTATTGGAATGTCAATCAGTTGTGGACGTGAATTCCACCATCGAGAGTTACCCACTGAATACACTTTGATTTCCATTAACCAAGTGGCATTAAGTATGCAAAGAGCCTAATTCGAGAATCTTGAGAAATAGGGGAGTTCCCTCAAGTCAAAGTGCGACGGTGTCAGTGACTAGAACTATTTCTGTGCACCCAAAATACACAAGGGAGAGTGCCCACGCGTTGCCAACAAATGAACCTTCAACACCAATTCCGTTCAAATCCACCTCTACTGTCACGTTCACCGTCCCAGGACAAGGCAATCCAGGAGACAGAACTCCGTCTCCCTTGAATGTTAAGACTTATTGTCACTGGCAATTCCCATCTCCCTTGACACCCTCTGGCTTCTCCATCAATCGTTCTTTCCTCCCAACAAGGTGTTTCTTGTACCCTCTTCTTGAATAGAATAACATTATGTATAGTTCAATCTAGTGGTATTATATAACTCGTGCATAATTAATGTTTTGCCTTAAACCCGCCACCTGACAGGCTCGTGGTGGGCTCGTAGCTACCCTGCAAGCAACTAAATTGGCCTTGTGAATGGCTTTAAAAAGACCTCTTTTCAAAGAGACTGCAACTCCTTTGGAGTCAAGAGACACCGAAACTTACAATCTGTCAGTAGACACAACGTCATGATTTGGATTCTTCTGCAACAATCTTGGGTATTAGTATGACATCCACCGAACTTGTGGCGTTGTGCATATTTAATGCTGCAAGAACTTTGTAGGAATTGGAAACTCTGTGTTACATGCAGCAAGTTAAAATTAAGGACTTGGCATGCGATTGTAGTTCTCTTTCCAGTGTCTTACCCTGGTTGGTATGTGGGTGGTTTGAAACCAGTGTGCACAAAAGATATGTGGGAGCAAGAGAAAGACGCATGGAAAAAGCGGCAAGTATCATATGATCCCAAAGACGAGGCTATCTTGGATCCAATCTTTGCAGAACCAGCAGCAACTGATAACCCCCATCGAAACCCAAGTCAGAACTTCAACGGATCAGATCATTTTGAAGCTTTAGTGAGAGATGTTCCTTTGCATACTACGTTCATAGTACCTGCTTTCTTCATCCAGTCCTGACACCAGGCTAGCTCATCCTAAACCCATCAACGCATAATCTTCGTGCCATCTGACTTAATTTTTTCTGTTCATACTGCAATACTTGCACTGTATATGCTGGTATATTTCTTTTAAATATGCATATGAATATGGGCTGAAGAATCTTCACTAGATGGGCTATCCTGTGCATGGACTTAGTTTTGACAATGGTTTAGTAGGCTCTCACTCCCTAATTCCCCAATCAATTTCACGGAACTTCGCCAAACGTACGATTCATCTAGGTTGTTATGTAATCAAGCTGGTGTAAACAGGAAATTATTCGCTTCTGGTAGGGCTCATGGCCAACTTGGGAGTAGTCGGTGGTCCGAGGTGGATGTTACTCGAGGATCGCTCGATCGACTTGTTGCCGCTCATGTTCCGTCGGACTCGACCCGGTGTCTTTGTGGGGTCCATCAAGTCGGAGACAGGATCTGTGCTCTTTGTTTCAAGTTTGTTAACTGGGTGGTTCTTCCCCTTCTTGTTTGTCCTCCCTTCCCTTTCTTCCGGGCTCCTCAGGTCCCGTTGATTTTCTTTCTGTTCTACTTCGGATCCGTTGAAGTGGGGAGCATTTTTGAGTCGAGCTCAAGGATGCTCCCCGTGGTTTTTGCTCCCAAATTTCTCTCGCGCTCCTTTCTGTTTCCTTCCTCCTATCAACCTGGATTTTTCTCCATTTTTTCTGCTTCTCTCTCTATTTGTATTTATCCTCTTTCTTCTCGGGCTTTTTGGTCTTCTTATTCCCTCCTTCGTAGGGTGTTGTTCATCTGGCTTACACCATTCCCGAATCTTTCGATTGCTGCCTGTCTCTGGACGCGAACTCCAAACGAGGACCCGGTGCGATGATCGATGCCGACGAATAACCTCCACTCGTTCTCAAGGACTGACGAAGTCGGCAGGACGCTGCGTTAGTCGGTCGACGCATTTTGCTGTCGGAGGTCTCTGAATGTGTCTCGTCCGGGGTTGCTGCCCGGTGAACGGGCCGTTTGTTGTGTGCTTATTCAGAAGGTTGTGCAGATCGGAGCATGGTTGTTTTTTTCTGCATTGACCGGAATGCGCCTCTGGGCGCATAGCAGCTAGAGGAAACCGAAGCCACCGTGGCCTCTGTATTGTTGTCCACCTGCTTGATGCATGCGTCTGTTGCTATTGCCGCTCCATCTCCGCCTCGTTCCCTTGTATCCTGCTCCTCCATTCCTGCACTCTTTGTTGCAGCTCCTCAGGTATAATGTACCGAGTCTCAATTTGCTTCAATCTACGGGATTTAGGATCTGGTTTCGGACCGTGACCCGTAAGCTTCTCAGTCCATAGAATGCGTGACCAGATTGCGACTGTCGATGGTCGCAGATGCCAATTCTAGTACATAATTTTGTCGCATGTCAGCAAATTTGGCATTATACTTTTGATGCATCGGACCGGCAGATTCCCCAAACCTGCAAACCATCATCGGCATGCAATATTCGAGCAATCATGGGGTTGATAATATGTAGATTATGTTTAAGAGCTTTGTGTAGAAGAATTAAGGGCGTTGATAAAGTGCTTGTTGGTTTTTTCTTCTGGGCTCTGTTGGTGTGATGCACGAGAGGTTTGTGGTCCCTCCACTGTAAATACTCTCTGTCCCAGCCGTGCTCTCCATCCCAGCCATGGGTAGGGGTATGGTTGTAGGTGCAAATAGTTGGTACGTTGTGTGGAACTCATATATCTAGGATGCTTACCAGGAAATAGTCTGACAGGGGTTGCGACAAAAGGGGTGGTGGGGGTACATTTGCAAAGAACCAGGTGGTGCTCGGAAGATCACACTACCAGGCACCAACCTGATTTATGGAAGAACTGGTAAAAGAACTGCACATGAGATAATAACATGCGATGGACCTGCCGAGACATAAGACATCTGAAGGAGAAAAAAATCGTAGGCTGCCATAAAAAGAAACAAGAAATGGAGATAAATCTAAGAAGTTTACGATCGAACCTTAAACCTTTTAAATTTTACCCTTCCTGTTTTTTTCACAATCTGTGTTTTTGTTTATAAAACAAGAAAGTTTAGGAGCCCCCCACCTTCCCCCCTTAACAAACTTGGGGTCCTTCCCTTCTTCCTGTTGGTCCATTGGCCTCTTTGCAATTCAACGCTTCTCTCAACTGCAGACTCTGTGGTAGCTGAGGTTGTTTGTGTTTCTGCCAATGCAGTTCTAATCCCATCCAGCTCTATTGTTTCTTTAGCCTCCAGAGTCTTCCATTCATCTCTCTCGTTCTCCATGCCCTATACTCTGCGGGTAAGTGTGCAGACTTCAACCTCTTTTGTTAGATTTGTGTTCAATATTTTCTCCAAGTTGCATTTCATTTCGAGCATCTCACTTTCCTTTCTCTTTTGTTGGCTTATAAGGTCTGAGAACTGATTCTTTTGTAGCAATGCTGCCTCCCTCTCCTTCTGACTGAGGCAAAGTTCCACCTTTGAGATGTCACTTGCCAGTCGTTGCACAGTCCACTGTGGAGCAATCAATTTTTCCTCCATCTCTTGGACATTAGCTTCAACTTTGCTAAGCTTCTCCTTCAATTTTTGAACAGCCTCCTCGTTGATCTGTAGCTGGGCACACAACTTCTCTGCACGTCACAACTTGCTGTGGAGATCGTTGAGTTCCGCATATGCAGATGTAAGACTTTCTTCAGCTGCTACCGGAAGACTCATACCCATTTTTTGCACAGTAGTGCTGTTGCTCTTGACTTCTCCGATCAATTAAAGTTCCCTTTCATGCAGACCCTAAAACCAGCATCCAAACCCGGACCTCTCACAATGGTAAGCTTCTTGTTATCCTTCTTGAGTTCAAGGATGTCCAGTTCTTTTGCATGGACATCCTGCACAAACATGTCTCTCTCGGCAATCACGTCCTCCAATTGTAGATCAACCTGTAAGTCCCCGACAATCAACCAAAACAAGCTTCATCAGAAACACAAACGAAGCATCCACAAGGGAAAATTTACGAGTATTCAGTTCTCATGCAATGCTTCTCATGTGCCGACTACATTTGCAAGACCTACAGGTAGTTGAAGGTGGAGAGAAGAATTTTGGCCACTAATGAATTACCTCGTTTAGTTCTTTCTTCAAAACAACAACCATTTTCTCCAAAGCCTCAAGGCGCTTCACAGATTCTCCTTTTGATGACTCTGCTTCTTCTTACACGTTTCGTAGCTCAGCATGTAGACAGTTGATGCTAGTTGTTGCTTCCTCTACGATCTCTGCGGTCTTGTCGAGTTCTCCTGTTACAACATGCAAGCGCTCCTCCATAGTGTCCTGTGATTCTTGTTGATCTTGCAATCTCTAGTCTTCCGTTGAGGCAATCTTCAAAGTTTGAACGTTTACTGCTTCAGTAACTCCTCTGTATAAAAAGAGCCTTTAGCTCATGCAGATCCCCTCTTAGCTGCTCAATGGAAACATCCCTGGTTGCAACTTTAGCAATCAAGGACCTATATAGAAGATGAGCTCTTTTCTATAGCTTCTGAATACCCAGTCTTTCTGCCACCAGTTTCTTGCTGGCTTCCTGTGCCCTTAGAGACTGCACAAGTAGAGGTGTCCTGCAAGACGATAAACTACAATCTAGATTGAATATGAGATTCTGATGTTTTTTCAAGATCGTGTGCCTTCTCTGGAATCTGTTCCTCAAGTCGTTGCAATAGTTTCTCCTTCTTTGTGTGCCACGATGGTTTCTCACTGCTTTCTTGACCCAAAAAGATCGTTGTCAGCCTTCCTTAGCTCCATCTTCTCTAATTTGTTGTTGTGTGTTAGCTACTGCAAACCCTCAGACTTGAATGAACTTTTGTCTGCCTTCACATCTCTTACAAATAAACTTGCATGTGCAAGTTGCAATTCTAGGTTGGTGGTCTGACGTACATATTTTGCTCTGTGCTTTTCTGCATCATCAAGCAAAAGTAGTACCCTTTCAAGCTCTTACTCGAGCTTCAAATGCTTGTGCTCAAGATCTTCGATTGAGGCTTTTCTGCGATCAAGCTCAATTTCAATCTCTATCAGTTGGGCATCCTTGGAAGCTATGCATGCTTCAACAGTAGCTAGACTTTTTAGTGGACTGTCCTGGGCTTCCTGTGACAGATGTTTCTTCTTGTCCTTTGTTCTCTCAACACTGAAACCATTGGCTTTCTTGTGCACCCAAATTTGTTCATCCTGCAATGCTTATTGTAGTTCCTCATGGTCCCTTTTATATGTCTGAAATCGAACCTATGTTCTTCTAAGGCTGTCACACTCTTGCTCGATCTGTACATGTTTGAGTTGCATCTCTTTAATCTGCATATTCTTTGCGGACAATGTCTCTCGCATTTGAGAGGCCCAATAAAAGACATGGCATGATCGTCCAGCCCTGCGACCCGCACTTTGCTGTAAAGTAGGAGGTTGGAATAAACACAAGTCAAGACAGGGCTGTAACCACCAACCCCGGCCGGGAGCTGAACCGTAGTCTCTTGATCAATATAATACGCCGACCAAGCAAATCCCCAACGTTGAACGAGGCTATCAATGTAATGGCATACCTGTGTTACAAATACCAAGGTACCAAGAACCTCAAGGTAAGAATGTGCTCAAGGTACGTGCTTTCCTGGTCAGGTGTGCCTGCAATCAGGTGGTTGGCACATAGACTTTTCCAATTTGTGCCTCAAATCTGTATAGTCACTGTGTCACATTCTCCAAATTGCAATTTTGAAGACTAGTCACTATGTCACATTCTCCAAATTGCAAATTTGAGGACCAGTCACTATGTCACATTCTCCAAATCGCAATTTTGAGGACTAGTAAAAGAAAGGCAACATTAAAGATTATTTCATAAAGTTGTTTTTTATTTTTTATTTTTTTTCAATTGAATGCCTATTATTTTATCCAAGAGAAAGGGATTTTTGACCTGTGAAATACTTAAATATGAATGATGAGATTCTTGTGCAATTTGTTTGTTTGCATGTGCATGGTGGTGTGGTGGACTTAGTGGGGAGGGGGGAGTTTGATCAAAACATTCCCCATGGAGGGTCAATCAAGATATTCTATTTTTCTTTTGGCAATGAACCTCTTCGATTGGTCCATCGTCACCCTCCAAAACAAAAAAATTAGCATTCTTTAATGCATTCCTTTTGATTCCATATAAATATATTCCAATTTTAAAAATCAACATAGTTAATTTAAAAGACTAAAAATGACATTTAGTATTAAAGATATTCTGAAACATCTTTATTTGCTCAATATGACATTCTTTTAATTGTAAGCATACAAATTATGATTGTAATGCAATAATTATTATAAAAACCTAAAGCTGTATTAAGTAATCCTTTGCTTGTTCAACAATCATTTTGTGTATCCCAACCATGAATGGACCTTAATGTTTAATTGCATCTTCATGTTTCAAGCTCTATATTTAAAATGTTGAATTACTAGATAAGTTGTTTGGTTTTTTTTATGCTTTCAAAACATTTGCAAAGATCTAGAGGGGTAGGTTTAGTTCAAACACTATAACACATCAAGGTTGTATGGACTAGACATAGGACTTATATTTAGTCTATGAAAATATGCTAAACTTTTGATTAGTGAATCAAGTTGAACAAGTTGCTTGTAACATAATCAAATGTGACACCAATTTGAAAAACCATTTCTTTAGAATATCCCCTCAAGCTTGTAAAATTCATCTTAAAAATAATGGATTCTAGATTGAATAATTGACTAATGACATTTGTTTAATAGACATTTGATAATTTAGGAGTAATTTTTCAATTTTACTATTTAAAATCATTAAAAAAACTAATATAAACCTTACACATGTATGTAATGACATGTATTATTATTATTATTTCGGACTAATGTGTGTTTGTGATGACATGCATTATGCATACATTTAATAAAATTATTAATTAAATAAATATGACTGATTTTTTGACCAATATGTGTCGACAATTTCAACATCAATAGTTTTAAATGCTTGTTTCTCATAGTTTACATGGTCTACAATGATCAATGTAATTTTGGTTATAATGAACATTATACATTGATAGGTCTCAAAGCAACTTTTTAAATGTCTTTTACACGATCTTTATTTCGAAAAGCATTATGTCATTTTCCCTTTGAAACTAGTGTTAATTTTAATTGTTTGGTGCACATTAGACTATACATGATTTATAATATTAGTTTTCACATGGCTATATAGGATTGTGCTACAATGTTGCATTATTCACACAAGTCTAATCATAGTGACTTATTTACATTTTGCATAAACAAGTATCAATGTACATTGAGCTTTGCAGAACTTACAAATGAACCCCAAGTTAATAGTACCACAAAAATTGATCCCATTGAAAACAATGCATACATGAATGTAAACATCACTAAATCAAGATTATAAGAAATCACTACAACAAATTCCTACTTCAAACAACAACATTGTCCAAGTCCAAAAGTGGAATACAATCCAATTAGTATATAACCTATACACATATGTACCATTTATGATCATGACCCAAAGAACATGCAAAATTCAAACAAGTTTCATATCTTCCTTTCTTTACATAGAGGATGGCTTGTGTGTGAACATGAAACCTAAGCTTGGAGCTTTGAGCTTGGAACTTAAAGTTTAATGTGATTTTAATTCACCTACATGGACGAATATGTCCATAGATGAATGATTTCACATGGAGGAATGTCATTTTTTCATGGATGAATTTTATTTATGATTTCCATTAAATAAATAAATCATTCGATGAAATTCATCCATGATTGGAATAGAAATAAATTTAAAATTATTTATTTCCATCCTCATTTGTTGTCCAAATATTAATATTTCAACTTGAATGTCATTTAATAATGATGGATAATGAAATTGTAATATTAGGGGGGAAATGATGGTGGGACCAAAATGATTAAAATTTTTTTGTTAAAAAAATTATTTTCATGAACAATGTTAAGCAATTCAAGAAATGTTATCATGGAATGAATGTCAAATCCCCCCTCCTCCCCCCCCCCCCCCCCCAAGCCTAATTGTTGTCAACAACATTATATATTCATTTCGTGGAAAAATGGGGTGCCTTGAAAATGAATAATTATTAATAAAAAACCCATTGTCATGTATGATAGTTAGATCAATTGTTTGAATTTTTTCGATTAAGGTGCCTAAAACTGTATTTTAATTTGTATAAAAATCCATTATTACTAATGACATTACATATTTTTAAAATATTTAAAACATTCAAAACTAATTGTTGTCAACAACATTGGTTAAATTTGAAAAAAATCATGGCACCCTTGACAAAGAATGAAAAAAAAAACCCCCATTGTCGCTAATGATAATTATATGTAGGTTTGAAAGAAATTGTGGCACCTTTAGAGGAGGGGGAGGAAAAAATCCAATGTCGTTGACAACATTAAATTAGTTTGCCCAAAATAAAATAAAACAAAATAAAACATAACTTTAAAAAAAAAAAAAACAATAATGACCATGGGGTGGATGTTAGCATAGTAATGGTAACATATTTTTTTAATAATAATAATAATGACATTTTAAACCATAGCCATGAATTAATACATCGATAATGGAATTTACATTATATTTTTCAACAAATGTCATATCATATATAATTAGATTGTGTTTCATGAAGTTATACTTTATTAAAATCATGGGAAAGAAATTATCCATAAAAATTTAATGATAAAATAGAACATTCATTTATAGTTTTGATGCTAGTTCTCTTTATTATAAACATGTACTAAATGTTTTTTTTTTCATCCATACATTAGATCTATGAAAAAAATCATTCATCCATAATGAGGATGAATTCTTGCATTTAGCCCCATGTTTGCTTCTAGGTTTATTAGTACAACATTCATTTTGTAGTTAAATTCTCAGGTTTTACTTGCGTGTGTATAGAAGAAAAAACATCCCAAGTTCCAACTTTAAGATCTAGGCTCATGAAGTAGCTTGCTTCTTTTTACATACTAGGGAGTTTTTGCATTATTCACTTATACTTGAAGGGTTTCTTCATTGTGGTTTGGATATTGCAATTTAGTTCTTCCTTGAAATACCTTAGTTAACATGGTAGAATGGCACCAATTTGGTATAAAATCCCCATGGAATTTCTCTTTAAGATTTTCAAAAACAACTTCAAAACCCACATTCACATATATATTATCATCCCAAGTTCCAACTTTAAGATCTAGGCTCATGAAGTAGCTTGCTTCTTTTTACATACTAGGGAGTTTTTGCATTATTCACTTATACTTGAAGGGTTTCTTCATTGTGGTTTGGATATTGCAATTTAGTTCTTCCTTGAAATACCTTAGTTAACATGGTAGAATGGCACCAATTTGGTATAAAATCCCCATGGAATTTCTCTTTAAGATTTTCAAAAACAACTTCAAAACCCACATTCACATATATATTATCTTAAAGGTGAACATTTAAGCCCATTTTAATTTGACACAACTAAAAAATTATGTCACATGTCATCAAGTTATGTGTATCATTTATGTTATTCCCAAAAGCCCTTTGAAACTTCAAAAACCAACATGAACGATGAAGTAATTATGTGGGAAAAACCTTTTTCAAAATAGGTCCAAGATTGAAAATGTCATATTCTTTCACTTCCTTTTGTATTTTAGTCTTCTTGTTAGGAGATGTGGATACTTCCACTTCAAGCTTCTAACCATCAAATTACATCTCCAACCATTTAAAAAAATAACCATGGGTTTTCTTGGTTGGTCTTCCACTATCAACACGCATGTGAATGACTTTGCAGATAACATATTAACTTCCATCACATCCTCCCATTACTACAAAATGTGCGTGTAGTTCATTAATCCATGTTCACTATACTAGTGGATTCATTAGTTAATTTCCAACTAGTCCCCATTTAACAAGGCTAGTGAATTCACTCAAAATCTAATGAAATCACTTTATGTTCAAGGACACCTTTTGTTATATTATTTTCCCTTCTCCGCCTTAGATCCTCCTTTCTTCCCATCACCTTCAATTCTACAATTGTTAATTAATAGCCGATTTGTTATAGCAATAGTCAAATATGGGTTGATTCCCTACAACATGTCCATTTATAAAGTATGCATTAATCAAGTATGTATGTAGGTACAAGTTATGAAAACAAACTTCAGAGTGTGTTTACTTCAACATTGTTCACATGGTTGTGTTGTAGATGGAAACATTTGCCATGGGGTTCATTCATTTGAATGTTCATCCATGACTCATAGTGAACTTGTAACTAACTTCTAATTTAGTGTCAGTTCATTCTCCATTAGTTTCTAGTTAAATTGTAGTGTAGTGCGAAATTAGGTCGCCACACAAAGGAGCTATATTGTTTTTTATTCTGATTTTTGCAACCATCACTGGTTTTTGGCTGCGCATTACTCTCATTTACTGTAGGAATGCATGGCGGCTACTTCTAGAGGACCAGGAGGCTCATCGCGCGTGAGGAAGACGGCGCGGAATTATGGTTAGGGGAGGTGCTGCAATTATGATTTGAGGCGGTTGAGAGTGCATGACGACGGTGGGAGCCGGATGGAACGAAGTGGCTGGAGATTCGCAAAGCTTAAGGAGGAAGCTAACGGAATTCTGGGAAGCAATTTGTGGAGGTGCCGAGAAGACAGGAACATTCTGGGGGACAACAAGTTAGAATGTGAGTGAGAGAGTGGTGAGTAAGGTGTGTGTGTGATGGACAGATAGTTGCTAGGAGAGAAAAATCAAGAGATCTGTTTTTGGGTAAGGAGGATAATTTTGAGAAGTATGATCCGCTGATCTTTAGGGATATTTGAGAGACAAAAGAGGATCCTTGTGGACATAGCGATGCGAAGCTCTGTTAGCTAGAAGAGTTTGGCTGAAAGCTAGAACTTTTCGTTGCACCTGGTCGTTAGTCAAGCTGCTGCTGTAGAATAATTCGAGGGAGAGAGAGAGAGAGAGACTAGATAGCACTGGGAATTTGGTGTTTTGTGAACAATAGATGGAACGAAAGCTTGTGCTTTCGGGGAATGTATATAGTCTATAATGTGATGAGAAAGTTTCCCTAGCTGGAGTCTGTGTGAATGGTGCAAGGCAGGAGATGGCTACTGTAAAATCTGCCCTGTTGATTGAGTGTGTGAGCAAAGCTCTTGTACATCTTTGATCTTGGAATGTTTGTCTGGAGAAGTCAGTAGGCAGTTGTTATGCTGTGTCTACGGCCTGAACTGTGTGGAGTAGATTTAGGACAGAACATGGGCGCCTGAGTTCGTTGAAGGCAGTCAGCGTGCTGCTTGATATTCGGACCCCCCTCTTTTTGGTTATAGTAGTTCACTTCTAGTTCACTCTTAGTTCATTTTCAGTTCCCTTTTAATTCACCTCCAGTTAACTCTCAGTTAAATTTGAGCTAAGTCTAAGTTAAATTGTAGTTAAATCATAATTAAATCCCAATTAACTCCTAATCAACTTTGAATTAAATCCCATTTATTTTCACTTAAGTTTTAGTTAATTCATAGTTACCTTTTAGTTAGGAAGGATCTCAAGAAGTTTCTTTATTTGATGCACACATAAAAGCCTCCTTGGAAGCTTCCTTGAGCTAGGTCCCCAAAGCGGTATAAATAGAAGTAGGACCCTTCATTTCCTTTAGTTTTTTCAACATTAGTCTTAGACACAATTTTGCACCATACCCTTGTTATGTTCTTTTTATGTTCGTGTTTGCATATGTTGACATAATAAATATCCATTTTCATGTTTGTCTTGCACATCTCATTTTCTTGTTTTTAATTATGGCATTTTTGTTTTTCAATCACATAATCTTGTTTTGTTCCTTGTTTGAAAGTTAGACTTAGGCCTTTTCTTTAGCCTTTGTTCTTGTGGATCTTCGTGTCCTTGACAAATTGACATTTGAATGGTTATGCCCTATATGTGACTATTTTGCTACAACTATAATCTTTGCACCTTTGTGTTGTGTAGGTGAATTATGTTTAGACCTATTGATGCATTTGATTTTTTTCACCTCACTTGTGATAAATTCATCTCTTTTGTTTGATTCACTTAGGTGTTTGATTTCTTTTTGCAAAGAAAATTATCATTATGAAAAATTGGGTCCGTTGAAACCACATTACCCTACAACTAAAACTCAAAAAAAATTCATACACAACTATTTTGCAACGATATCTTGGGGTATTACAACTAGTGTGCAACTATCCCTTTAGAACAATGATGTATTAATAAATAAATTGCCACGTTAGAAAATTAGTTAATTGCATTATAATTATAAGTGAATTGAAAATGGGTCTTCTACATGATATTTATACACATCATACATACAAATGTAGTTAACTATGTGACTTTTTTAGGAGTTGCATTATAGTTGCATGTGGCAACCACTTTAAAACTATTATAAATGTGTCACTAAAGTAAGAACTATGTTGCAACTAGGTATAATAAACATACATGCAATCATGCCATGTGTTCACATTTTCACCACCCATTATGGAATACATTTATAATTAGTTTTTTTATTATGATTCCCATTGATACAATTAGCCCAATCATTAATCCACCATTATTAAAATATTATTATTCAATTATGTTGTGACCATAATACAACTACTTATAATTTAATAAAAATACATATTCATTAGTTATTTATATCTTCATCATATGTGTTTCATTTTGAGTGATTTAAAATGTTATGGGAATGCTACCCAAAGATTTGAAAATCATTTTTGAAATGTAAAGGAAAGGGAATAGTGAAAAAATAACAAGGAAACAAAAAAAAAAAAAAACTTTCCAACTTACGAAACTTTTTTTTTTCGCTTTTTCGACCCCTCTTACTTTCAAACTTCATAATTTTCTTATTTCTTATTCATTTAAAATGATTTAAAGTGTTATAAGAACGTCACTTGAAGTTTTACAAATCATCATGGAACTTTAATAGCAATAGAACAACATACAAGGATTTTTTTAGGTGTTTGGGAACTCGCCTTTGTAACATTTAGTGGTTTTTTTTTTTGAATTTTTGACCCCCTCTCTTTTGGGGGGCCATAACTTTCTCAATTTTATATTATTTTTTACGATTTGTAATGCCCTAAAGGTGCTAATAAAAAGGGTTCAATTCTTGTTTAGAGACCAAAAATAATGGAACCCTCCCCTTGGATGTGGCTTGCCCTGAATGCTTAAGTGTTATAGTTGCAACTCAATTGCAACTTAATTTACATCTAAGGACCAACTAAAAGATTTAACCCATGTGCTTTGTTTTTGAATCCCATGTGACAAACCATATAAAGAAGGCTTGTTATTTCATATTCTAACATTAAAATACAACTGCCATTTTGGGATGAGCTCAAAAAAATTATTTAAATTTCATGGCTATTTTTTCATGGATGGAAATAATTTTAAAAACTATTCAACCCATAGGATGAAAATTTCAATAATCACAACATAGTTGCAAAAATGACCAAAATAGTTGAAATTTGATCTTATAGTTGGAAACACTCTGAAAGTTAATTGCAAACAATTACAAGACACATATACTCACAAATGGAATGGTTACATTTTGGTTAAATTTTAATAATGGTGGACATGTTGACTTGTAATTTGTTAAAAATAGTTCACAAAATTTGGTTGTAACAATTTGAGAAAAAAGGTTCCTACTTGTACACTACCACTTTTGATGACTATGTGCGATCTTTTAAACAAAGCTCCTAGTATAAGGAGTATTTGAGGGGCGGTAAATCCAAACAATGAATTGCATCACAAACTTACCACGATTCATAGGTTCATACAAATGTTTTGCAAAAATTGTTTTTCATAAGTTCATAAATTTTTTTATGAATTTTGTATTTTTATAACGTGAACAATATTTGTATGTATACAATATCTTAAACATTCAAATAGATGAGACATTTTTTTGAATGACATATGTAAATGTTCTTGAATGACATACACAAAAATTGCATAATTTTATGCAAAATTTCATCACAGTAATTGCATGGATTTAGTTAAAATCTAAATTGTACATATTTCACATCAAGACATCACAAGTAGAAAAGACACATCATTTATATAAAAGTTATGTTCACGGGTAGTTCATCCACTATGGACTTGATAACCATGCTTCAAACTTTCCTACAAAATGTGGTATAGGTATCTTGATAATTGGATCAATTTCTTTAATGCCAAATAGATGTAGTTGATATAACAGAGATTGGTGCAAGCTAAAAGTAATTTTTTTGAGGAACATGGCAACATTTTTCCACTAATGGGATTGGCAATTGGAAAGCCATAGTTGGCTAGATTAATTGACCTACACCTTCTACATGCAAAGCTTATCGATGTGAAGAACGTTTCAAGGATTGCACAACTAATTTGCTACTCTCGACACCCATTCAAAACAAAAATGGCGATGATGAATGACATGTTGTATGCATTAGCTAATAAATATTTATTGGGTTACCATGTGTTGTTATAGGATCAAACCTATTTATTTGATTGACTTTTGATGGATGGCTTTGGCATGATAGGAAACCTTTCTTTTATGTTTGACCACCCCACGTGTGGGTCTTAGGTCCACATTACTCTTGTTATGAAATTTCATTGGCTCTACTAATTATGCCAATTTAAAGTTCTACTATTCAACACCAATGTTAATGATTATTTGTGTGGAAGTATAAATTGAATGAAGGTGCAAGCCATGCATTTCCACCTAGCAATGTAGTAGTTCATACAATAGGGTTCTCCATTGTACCCCATAAACTCATAAACCCTAGTCAATTCCCTAAGTAGTTAACCACATTATTGGGTTAACTAGTCATCATTTAACAAGGTTTTTGTAATTGGTACATCTAGTCATTTGTGTTGGTAAAAGTCTAATATGTCCTAAATCTTTTAGATGTTACACAACACAATGGTTTTTATTACCAATTCCTTCCTTTAGAACATTAATTATTTGTTTTTGGGAAAACGCTAAATTCAATGTCTATTGGATGGTATGCACACAAAATGGTTGTGAAATCCCATCGCATCCAACAAAATGCAAGGGATGTAATTGTTTGAAAGCCTAGGATTTCCCTAAAGATTAAATGGATTCTTATCATTTTATGCATGAAGTCAAAGTAAACTCATGGTAGCTTGTAACTTCCAGTTTGCGAGGAATTGGTTGTGTTTCTTTCTTGAAATTGGAAATGACCTTGTTTAGACTAGAGTATCCTACAATCCAATTTGCCATCTTTGGTTATAAAGAGCATAGGCCACACGACGTGGACTCTTGTTGGGGTATGCATGGTGTTTGACAAATTGTTGATCAAATTTGGATATTGCATGTGGTGTATGGCAATGGGATTGGGAAATCTTGTTACTTGGTGTGTTAGACAATGGTGCAAATTATGATGCAATTTATTGTTGTGTTGTTTTAACAAGTTTTGTTGTTCACCCATCCACAAAACTTGCAAGCCTAGAAAGAAATGGAGTTTGTTGCATGTTGAAGACAATGTGACATGGCCTTTGGAAAGTGTAGGAAGAGGCAATGGAGCACCTTAGTGTGGTTGCAGCTTACTACTAAAATAGTTTCATAGAATTGGTGGAATTAACTAGAGTTTCTTAAACCTGTGTTGTTACATGGTTGTGGGTACTTATACTATTAGACCATTATTCATTGCAAATTCAAAGACCATGCAAAATTTTCCAACAAGCTATGAAGTGATTTATTGAATGACATGGGTTGTTACAATATTTGTGTTTATAATTATTCATCAAGTGTTTATGATCTACCTTAAACCTATTTACGAAAGACAATTGAAAAATATGACTTTGGCAGGACACTTGCATATAAACAACTTGGGTACCACTTGTAAAAGGAGATACTAGTGGTAACATGCTTGAACACATACAATGGTGGGTGAAGGACCAATTGAAGCAAACAATTTTTTGTTTATATCAAAAGCACTAGGCCTAAATCCACATACCAACATTAATCATATTAGTTTGGAATGAATTGGAAGTTTGCATCCAATTCATGTATAGATTCTAAAACAACTTATTACCACAATAAACAAAGTGGAAGACCATACCCTTAAGCACCATGTGGAACTAGGTTTAAAAGCCTTGGGCTTATTCAAATTTATGGACATATGTACAATTTAGGGCATATTTGTGTGCTTAGTTTTGGTATAGGTGCATTGGAAGTTTTCAAGTTGTCCCACAAACCCAATTAAATGTAAACTCTAAATACAATGAAACCCAAATGGCCACCTCACCATAGTTGTACCATCTTGGTTGCATGTGCAACTATGGGTATATACAAGTTGTACGTGCAAAACATAATATTGTAGAAATCATCCATTTGTTTAGGTGAAAGTGACCTTAATCACAACATAGTTGCCAAAGATAACTAACATTTGTTCAAAAGTTAGTTGCAGTTGCATGAAACACCATGGATAGTTGCATGTGACATATAATTGCATCTAGTTGCAAATATAATGGTTATTGCTCGCCATACTAGAAGCAAAAATTCTATTCTCACCCACAGTGGTGGGGAAATGTGCGAAAGCCCTTACAATTGTGGTGTTTGGTGGATTGAAGAATGTCACCCCAAGTTGATGACTAAATGTTTTGCTTCACAAAATAACATCGAACACTACTACAAGGTGAAAATCACATCAATGAAAGAAACTATTGGCATTCATGTTCTATGTTATCATGGTTGGCTAGATCAAGCTTCAAAGGTGGTGCTCATGAGTCTCACAAATTTTGGTAACAATTGTTGCGACAACTTGAACCATTGTGTGGAAGGCTTGGGAAGGAAGCATGTGGTTGATAGGCCCTTGTGCTTGTGGTATGGCTTGTCCAAGAAGGCACCAATGTCTTTCAAAATCAGGTAATAACACTGGAAGAAATTTTTTGCGATGAAAATTTTATCCATTTACACCAACCATTCGATGTAGATTCTTGGGCAAAACCTTGCAACAATTAAAATATCCAACACCATGGAGCATTCAAGCTTTTGAAGGAAAATCAAAATAGGTGGGAGATCATTCACACTTTGAGAACAATTGTTTTACCACCCATGTAGGACCTTTTCCAAGGTATGAACCCATTTACAACATCACCTCCAACACACCCAATAGCATCAAGAAGTGCAAACATGTACAAGGACATGCAATACCAATGTTTTAATGCTAAGGTGTTGTTAAACATATGCAATTCATGTAATTGCATTACACTTAAAGATAGTACTTATGCCCTAGTATCGTATTTAAGTTATACATAAGCAATACTTATGTTCCAATTTTGATTATATGTTACAATACCTATAATAACACTATTATAACCATTACAAATTATTAAACATTTTCAAAATTATGCAATACCAATGGTACAAATTTGCATAGGGGTTACAATACCTATGATATCACTGTAATAAACATCACATATTATTGAAACATTATCAAAACTATGCAATACCTATGTTCTAATTTTGCCTAAATGGTACAATACTTATGATATCATTGTTTGAACCATTACATATTATTGAAACGTTCTCAAAACTATGTAATTATACCTATGTCCCAATTTTGCCTGAGTGGTACAATACTTATGATGTCATTGTTTGAACCATTACATATTATTGAAGCATTCTCAAAACTATGTAATTATACCTATGTTCCATTTTTTCTTAAACATTATAATACCTATGATTTTAGTATTTCCACTTCCAATACCTGTGTGTTATATAGTAGTGTCAACACCTAAGATGTTATAATGTAATATGTAATTGAACTTGAAATATTAAGTCATTTGTTATATTATTTATCAATATGAAAAATAAAACAACAATTGTGAATGAAGTGAAAGAGGGTTTAGTGATACTTCAAAATGCAAAGTCTTCAAATGTCATATTTTCATATTGCTCTTGCTTTTTATATATATTTTCTCAATAAACCCTAGCCACCTTTCCCATAATAAAATTTAAACCCATAATAAAAAACTTAACAACCCCATGTTGATAATATTAATCTCATAAAAAAAAGGCCTCAAGTTTTCAAGCTAACAATTTTTAATGGGCCCTAAAAACCCTTGTTGATAATATTGATCTAATAAAAAAAGGCCTCAAGTTCCTAAGCTGACAATTTTAGTGGGCCCATGTTTTACAGCTAAACAGAGGAAGTCGATGTTTTTATGAAAAAATTAATAATAAATAAAATCCCAAAACTGGAGAGAAATGATGATCCACACTTCCCTATTTTGAAATGGTGAACCCACACATCCCTAGTTTAAAAGAATGGGATCAAAGTGAAAACGTTTTTCATCCGTCGTTTTCCATATGATAATTGGTACCAATGTGGGTGTGGTTTCACCCTGGCCTTGTATATAAAAAGACAGCTGCAAGTACTGGTTATTATTTTCCTCTGTCTTCGCAGTAGTGCAGGGCCCAGGCTCTAGCAAGTTCTATAGGCCGATGCATGCACATGTAGCAGTCCTGTATTAGCACGGAAATCAATGTGCGTGTGGTTTCGCCGTGGCCTACATTATAGATGCACAACTGCAGGTACTGGTTTTTTTCTCCCCCTGTCTTCACAGCAGTGCAGACCCAGGCTCCAGCTTTCTATAGACCAATGCATGCACATGTACTAGTCCTATAATTGCACGGAACCAATGTGGGTGTGGTTTCGCCCTGTATATAAATGCACAACTGCAGGTACTGGTTATTATTTTCCCCTGTCTTCACAGTAGTGCAGGGCCCAGGCTCCAGCTTTCTATAGACCAATGCATGCACATCTACTCGTCCTGTAATTGCACGGAAATGAAGAGTGGTTGCCTGTCCGAACTACAATGGTTTCAATGGCAACCTTTAATTATGCACTTCCAAAATCGGCATTACTTCTGCATTCCCGCAGGTTACAGAAGAATGCACTTATGACTGACCTTGCAGCAGTTGCATCGATTTTCGGTTTGCATGCGTGAAAATTGCTTAGACTTTATGCCAACCGCGGACAGTTCACAAGTCCCAGCTTAAATCTCTCACTCCACCAGAAGTTCTAGCGGTGCGCTGTTTTCTGACAAACTTTTCTTAGCACATAATCCACTTAATACTTACTATGTACTCAAATCACTGAAACAGGCATCTTATATATAATTACAACAGTGGTGTGCGTCTGTCTGTCCGACGACGGTTCCGCGTTTTAATGGACCGGCGGAACCGGCCCGGACGGTCGGATTCCGAAAACGGGAACCGGCCCGGACAGTCGGATTCCGAAAACGGGAACCCCGGGTTTCGGGACCTCGACGGACAGGACCTCGGACAGGACCTCTTCTTTCTTTTTCTTTTTTTTTTTTTTTTGGCCGTGTCCGAAGGTCACGGGCACCCACTAGTTAGTTTAAGTTAAAAAGGAGAGGATAGAATAGCTGGATGGAGTCAATGGGAAGGCAGCATCCCCCCTCCCTTTTTTTTGGGTTGGGGCAGGGAAGGTTTTTTATAAATTTATTTTTACCCTTTTCTTGGACTGTCCTTTTTTTTTATTCTTTCTGTGGACTGTCCTTCTTCTCTCTTTTTCTCTTGTTGTTGTGCTTATTTAGGGGGGGGAGAGGGGCTTTTTCCTATTGCGTATCTTTTGGAAGAAGGCAAAGCTGCAGGTATATAACCTTTGTGTTTAGCTATTCTTTTAGAAAAGTTAAGCTTCCTTTTTTGGTAGGCATGGGCGCCCACCTAAGGTTCACATGTTTGGAAAAAGGCTTTGGGAAGAGCCAATCAGAATAGGTTTTCTTTTTTTTAAATGAAAAATTGGGTGCCCCCCTAAAGTAATAAATGTCTATGAAGATAGTGCCGCCCCCCCGCCCCTCTTCCTCTTGCTGGTGCAAGGCCTGTGATAAAAAAAAACATAAGGGGGGCACCCACACTTCACTATGTACTTTAAAATAGTGGGATCAAACTGAAAACTTTCTTCATCCTTTCATTGTAATAATTGGTACCAATGTGGGTGTGGTTTTGCCATGGTCAAAAAACGCATTAGATGTAAGCAAGTAAAACAGTCTTCCCTACAAACCATCTAATACCTACCATTGTTACCGATTATGGTAGAATGTCCAACTACCCACTAGCTATCAAAAATGAGGATACAAAACCAGCGGGAGTTCAATACTTACCCTACATACTTACCTTACAACTACCTGGAGTCAATGGTGACCCAGGGCTTTTCAATTCACATGTGAAAAACATTTCCAAAAGTTTCCCTTCACATTGAAAGATTGCCCATCAAAATGTCTTCACAAAAACAAAAAAGTACATTGTTCTGGAGCATGAACTTTATTCAAAATTTTAAAGAAATCACATAGTATCTAACAGTGTTTTTTTTAATTTGGAAAAATATGACATTTGGGTTATTGTTTCAACCCTTGTGTTGCTATGTTGGCCACTAGTTGGAATGATTTGGAGCTCAGCAGGTTATAATTTTTTTTTAATAATGGATT